>CAUYRH010043945.1:0-222005 GCA_963574655.1 Perodicticus potto
CTCAGAAATAAAAACAAATCAGGAGAAATCACAGTACCAGACTTCAAACTATACTATAAATCTATGGTGATCAAAACAGCATGGTTTTGGCACAAAAATAGAGAGGTAAATATATGGAACAGAATTGAAAACCAATAGAGGAACCCAGACTCTTATCATCATTTGATCTTTGATAAGCCCATCAAAAATATAAATTGGGGGAAAGACTCTGTATTTAACAAATGGTGCTGGGAGAATTGGCTGGCGACTTGTAGAAGACTAAAACTGGACCTACACCTTTCTCCATTAACAAAAATTGACTCTCACTGGATTAAAGATTTAAACTTAAGACATGAAACTGTGAAGATTCTTGGAGAGAGTGCAGGAGAAACACTTGAAGAAATTGGCCTGGGAGAATACTTTATGAGGAGGACCTCCTGGGCAATTGAAGCAACACCAAAAATACATTACTGGGATCTGATCAAACTAAAAAGCTTCTGTACAACCAAGAACACAGTAAGTAAAACAAGCAGACAGTCCTTAGAATGGGAGAGGATATTTGCAGGTTATGCTTCTGACAAAGGTTTGATAACCAGAATCCACAGAGAACTCAAAACTTACTAAGAAAAGAACAAGTAATCCATTTCATTGTGGGAAAGGGACTTGAACAGAAGCTTCTCTGAAGAAGATAGGCACATGGCCTACAGACACATGAAAAAATGCTCATCATCTTTAATCATCAGAGAACTACAAATCAAAACCACTTTGAGATATCATCTAACTCCAGTAATTTAGATGGCTCCAGTAAGTTATGTGGCTCCAGTGGCTCACATAACAAAATCTCAAAACTACAGATGTTGGTGTGGATGTGGAGAAAGTGGAACACTTCTGCACCGCTGGTGGGAGTACAAGCTAATATGTCCCTTTTGGAAAGATGTATGGAGAGTACTCAGGGATCTAAAAGTGGACCTGCCATTTGATCCTGCAATTCCTCTACTAGGTGTATATCTAAAAGACCAAATATCACTTTATAACAAAGATATCTGCACCAGATTGTTCATTGCAGTTCAATTCATAATAGCCAAGTCATGGAAGAAGCCCAAGTGCCCGTTGACCCTTGAAGGGATTAATAAATTGTGGTATATGTACACCATGGAATATTATGCAGCCTTAAAAAAGATGGAGACTTTACCTCTTTTACGTTTACATGGATGGAGCTGGAACATATCCTTCTTAGTAAAGTATCTCAAGAATGGAAGAAAAAATATCCAATGTACTCAGTACTATTATGAAGCCAATTTACAATCACTCACACTTTAGAATGAAGAATAGATCACAATTATGGCCCAGGATGAAGGATGGGGGTGGGGGGACAAGAGGGGAGAGGAAAGGTCAGATCAAGGGAGGGGAAATGGTGGGATCACACGTATGGTGCATAATGCAAGGGTACATGTCAGATCTATTAAGTATAGAGTATAAATGTCTTAACACAATAATTAAGTAAACAACATGAGGTATATATTCACCAGTGTGATGTAAGCATTCCTAATTCTATATGAAATCAGCACATTGGACCCCATAAATGCATTAATGTATTCATGATCTATGTGTTTATGATTAATTTTTTTTTTAAAACCCCACTGCTCTAAGCTGTTATGTCTAAGGACGCTGAAATCCTTGCTTCTGAAATAGCTTTCTCAATCTCAGAAATGGGGGAGTTAAGCTATCCTGAATTGTCAGGTGAGAAGCCAGGCAAGTCCTGCTTCTAGCTGAGGCATGCGGCTAAGGGGAAATTTTTCTGTAGGTTCTTTATTATCCCAGAGCCAATAAGAGATTAGCTTTACAAGTTGGGTTATAACCTTTACAGCTTCTGTGCTGGGGATCTGCTAACAAGATCATAAAGATCTTTCTAATGGATGAGGTATGCGTGCCCTGCGCTCAGCTCTGGTAATAACCAAATTTATTTTATCAGAAGTGTTTAAAAGTGCCATTTTACCTTTCCTGTTGATTGCCTGACCTCTGCTTTGGGTCCTTGGGTTAGTGTGTGTTCCGTCCCCTCTCACTCTTGGCACATGGCCCTCCGGGTTCTCTTCACCTGTGCAAACCTCTCCGTACACGTTCCCCAGCCACATCATTTAGCACTTGTCTCACCATCTCTGCTCTTCTTGTGTTCTCTGCATATTTCCAGAGGCTTTGGGATTATAATCTCATTCATTCAACAAATTAATGTAATTTTCATCCATTCATTCAGCACATTTTTGTGAGTTATATGTACAGTGGCAAACCCAGGACACAAAGTCCTTGCCTCAAGAGTTGACACTGTTGGGAAGACATATGACAACTAGGTAATAGAATGTCAGAAGGAAAGAAATACCGTGAAGATACAAAATGAAGCAGAGCAGAGGATGGTGTGGGGAGGCCAGAAAGCATCCTGGAGGGAGGTAAATGCGGAGCAGAGATCTGGATGAATGCAAGGGAGACCTGTGGAGACTTGGAGGGATGAGTTGGGCAGGGGAGATTACATACAGAATGGTCTAGAGCAGCAGTTCTCAACCTGTGGGTCACAATCCACAGGAACTGTATTAAAGGGCCGCGGCATTAGGAAGGTTGAGAACCACTGGTCTAAAGCAAGCTGAGCGTTTCAGAGTGGGGTAGTATGGCAGAGTGAGATGGGTAAGGCAGAGACAGGAAGGAGCTGGGCTGGAGAAGCAGGCAGGCTGGATCGTGGGGTATCTTTGAACCATGGAAGGCGTTTGATGAAGAGACTGCCACGATCTGATTTATGGTCCTCTCTGGGTGCTCTCCTGTCTCCAAAGGTGACCTTGCCCAGATGGTTGGAACTGGGTCATGGCCTCACTCAAGTTCCAGTCCATGGGAAGAACGAGAGAGAGGAAATCCAGGGCAAACAGTTTCCTTAAGGGACTGCAAGGGAGTCTAATTGCATGGCTATGTGTCTCCCTAAAACTTGACTTTCATGAGGAGTGGGAGAATGGATGTGGAAGAGCAGCAAGAAAACTACCACACCCTGTTTTTGAAAGATCCCAAAGTATTATTGTCAGATACCTTACAGGCATGACATTTCCTGGGCCTTCATGTTAACTTCACGGGACTGCAGTAACAAATGACGGCAACCCGGGTGGCTCAAACAAGAGAAATGTACTCTCTCAAAGTCCTGCATGCTACGAAGTCCAAAATCAAGGTGTACGCATGTTCCCTTGCAAGCTGTCCTGCAGGCGACTGACTGCCCTTCCCTAGACCATGGCTCTGTGTTGGTCCAAAGCTGGCCTAGTCTTAGAATGTCAATTTCTCCTCACCTAGCATCTGGCCTCTTCGGAGTACGTGAGGGGTCTGTCCACGAGTGCAGTCTGTCATAGGCCAGTCATGGGTGCAGGGTACCCCCTAGTGAGGCGAGGAGTTGAGGATGTCACTTGGCCTCATGGAAGGCTTGTCTCTCACTATCACTTAAGGAACTTTATGACTCTAGCTTTTATCTTTAATAAAATTCCACAGTGCTGTTAAAAAAAAAAAAATGCTCCCTCCGAAGGCTCAAAGTGATAGAGGCTTCTCTCCTGGCTTCTGCTAGTTCCTGACATCCCTTGGCTTGTGGCTGCACGGCTCTGATCTCGGCCTCCACCTTCATGTGGCCTGCTTCTCTGTGTGTCCTTGGAGTCCTTGAATCCTACTCTCCCTCTCTCTTGTTTTATAAAGATAGCAGTCATTGGATTTAGGGTCCTACTTAGCTCGGTATGACCTTAGTTAATTATGTCTATAAAGATACTATTTTCCAGTAAGGTCAAATTTGTGGGTATCAGGAATTAAGACTTGAATGTATCTTTTTGGGAGAAGCAACTCCAACCATTACAGCCTGCTTAAGGCTAGAAGGAAAAAAAGGAAGAACAAAGGGAAAAAGAATAATTTAAAAGAGCTGCACCAGTTGAAATCAATCAAAATGTGACAAGGTATAACAACCCCCAGGCCCCCAAAAGAGCTCATTGTTTGTTCTGAAGCTCATTGACACCTTAATGTTGCAAAGCAAGGATATAAGAACTGTTTTCCCTTCCCTTTTCTGTAGAACATTCCAGTGCATTGCCATAAGTGCATTGCTTTAAGGTAATTGCTTAGGTAATAGAATTTATTGACAGCCAATAGCTTTCAGCTTTGCAATATCTGTGACATCAGATGATAATAACAACCCAAAGACAAAGCTATCCTTAATTCTATCCTACAGAAATTGAAACTGAGGCTCAGGCTAAGTTACCTGCCTGGAGTGAGATGACTAGTTGGTGGTGAAGCTGGGTTTGCAACCTGGGTCTTTCTGTCTCCAAAGATCTGCTTGTTACGTTACATGGCACTGAGTGGCTGGGAATTTCTCAGGGGTTACTGATGAAAGGGCTCATGCTTCCTTAAAGGGATCTGGGATCAGTCTCTGAAGCCGCACCTGAGATCTCCACGAACCTTTTGTTGGCTTTATTGCTGATGTGCAATTGTTGACTGTCTAGTCATATGCCCTATAGTCATTGGCATAAACAAACTTGTGTTTGGTAGCTAAAGGATGGTGGTTTTCCCAGGAGTCAAAATTTGTCTAACATTAGCATCTAGATTTTTCACTGCATTCCAGAGCATTATGTAAAATGTACTGAACTAAGCAAGGCTTATTTTTCAGGCCTGTATCAGAATATTGATTATGACTACTATTTTATCAAATATTATCAGATTATACATCACTACGGGCCCTCCTGAAAGTAGTCAGCAAATGTCATCACACTCCTGTTTCATTCAGACTTCACGTGGGGTTACCTCGGAAATGTAGTGCAATTAGTAGTTGCCACATAAAACTGGGTCTCCTAATGGTCATAAAAAGATGTTGGCAATGTTAAAAACCAATATTAAGTCAATATTCTCATTCTTCATTTCATGTCTTCCTCTCGGTTACGCTGTGAAGTAGGTATTTCAATGTTAACTTTTTATTGTTTTTGAAATATTTCTATAGTTTCGTTATAGAAATTTTTCAAAAATATGGACCAAAGAAGAAAGGAAAAATCATCCGTAAGTCTTCCACCCAGAGACAGCTGCTGTCATTAATTTGGAATATATCGTTTTACTCTTTTTTTCTATGTGTTTTATATTTTCATTTTTTGATAAAAGGGTATATACTATGCTTAAGGGTATTGAATTTATGTTTCTCATAATACAGCTAGAACCTCTTTCTCTGTGATTCATTTTTCATTATTTTAATGAGGGTGCATTATTCTATTACATAGACATACTGTGTTTCACTTATGTCATCCTTTACTCTTGACATTTGCATGGTCCTCCCCCATGTTTTGCTGATACAAACAATACTATGATAAAAACTCCTCTTCGTATTCATGATTAATTCCCAAGGCTACATTTCTAGTGGTAGAATTTTAGAGTGAAAGCAGTGTTTTTTCCTTTCCTTCTACAGATGAGGTAACTGAGTCTTGAAGAGATTAAGTATCTTGCCCAAAATTACATGCCTGGTAAGTGGCAGGGCTGGAAATTGAATCTAGGGGCTCGGCGCCTGTAGCTCAAGCAGCTAGGGCACCAGCCACGTACACCGGAGTAGCAGGTTCAAATCCAGCCCTGGCCTGCCAAACAACAATGACAACTACAACCCCCACTAAAAAAAAATAGCCAGGTGTTGTGGGCACCTGTAGTCCCAGCCATTTGGGAGGCTGAGGTAAGAGAATAGCTTAAGCCCAAAGAGTTTGAGGTTGCTGTGAGCAGTGACACCACAGCACTCTACCAAGGGTGACATAGTGAGACTGTCTCAAAAAAAAAAAAAAAATCCTTGCATCTCAATTATTTAACAGGAAAAGAACATCATTTAAACCAATAAAAGGAGGATAGTTTGAAAACACCATATGTAAAAAGATATACATAGAAAAGAAATTGAATCTGGGTTTCCTGATTCTGAATCCCATGTGGGAAAGAGTTTATGCTAGTGGTTCTCAACCTTCCTAATGCTGCAACCCTTTAATACAGTTCCTGTGGGTCGCGACCCACCAGTTGAGAACTGCTGGTTTATGCATCCATCTAACAATGTCCATATTCTTAATAAAATCTGTGAATGAAAAGTAAACATCTTAATGACTGCTTTCAATGGCAGTAGCCAATCCAGACAAATCCCATAATCAGAGGAGTGTAGAGAGGCTACTAACAGTAATGATTTATGATTTAATGATTGGTGGTTTAATCAGTCTTTTCATCTTTCTTGAACATGATAGTAAGGTTGACATTTTAGAAATCCTTACATACTCTTGGTATCCTATATATTAGGGAGTAAGTGAAGTTGTCTCTGATTTTAGATGATTATCTCCTATCCCATTGGATCCTGGGGATTTTTTTTCTTGAGATGGAGTCTTGTTCTGTTGCCAGGTAGAGTACTGTGGCATCAGCCTACCTCACAGCAACCTCAAATTCCTGGGTTCAAGCGATCCTCCTGCCTCAGCCTCCCAAGGAGGTGGAACTACAGGCACCCACCACAATGCCTAGCTAATTTTCTTTTCTATTTTTAGTACAGATGGGGTTTTTCTCTTGCTCAGGCTGCTCTCAAATTCCTGAACTTAAGGGATCCTCCGACCTCGGCCTCCCAGAGTGGTAGAATTATAGGCAGGAGCCAATGAGCCTGGCTGGATGCTGGGGCTTTTAATCTAACAATGTTCATAATAAATATCTTGTTGACTGCTCTGACAGTGGAACTCATCTCCTCCAAATTTAGAACCAAATTCCCACCATTTCCAGTTTGGTAGATCACCTCTTTTCTAGGTGATTCGGGACATGAGTGAACCCATGGAATTGTTTCCTCCTTGGACATAACTAGCAATACCCTTGGCCTCTCTAGCCTCTGCCGTCAGTAACAGACTTGGTTTGGGGGTGGCAGTGGGCCAGCTGTATTTCTTCAATCTTTACTTACCTTGGCTTGGTATGTTGACCCTGATCCATGCTGGGATGGTTTAGGTAGTCTAAGCACAAGCATGATATATGCAAAATCCTCATGGTGTCTGACTTGCTTTGGGGCCAGCAACTGGATAGTCTTTGGGTCCATCTCGTCTAACCAGTTCTGGTCGCTGTGACTTTAAGGATTGCAGCACTAACCAGCTAACCACGTGTTTGACAGCATCCAGGCGAGTCACCTACAGACTGTTCAAGCCAGTACCTGCTCATATTAGCAGCAAAGATAAACAGTTTTAACAAACTGCAGAACTACATGAAGTAAAGCATTTCCTGGAAGAGCATCGTAAAGGCTGCTGATTTTTTACGCGTTGAATTATTCACTTATAAGATAAAACCCCTCGATTCCACAAGGCTAAGCTGGAAGTGTTGATAGTTATCAATTCACATCTCTGCTCCAAGAGCTCCAAGATCCAATTTAAATCAGCTGAGTAATATCTAATGGGTAGCATCATGTGCAATACAGTGACTCAATAAAAGGAAATCAATTTGCAAGAACAAGGATCCCTGTGATTCTTACCGCACATTAGTACTAATCACGCATTTGGCATCAGCGAGAGATAACAGGAGAAATTACCCTTCTTAGGTATGGACTTTCCATAATGTACTGAATAGTAGTCTCTAAGAGAGAAGATAGATGTTTCCCAAATAAGTTTAGTCTCAAGATTTCTTTCTCAGATAGACTAATGGTTTCTTTATGTTGCCTTTGCTGGGAGACCCAGAATGAGGCTTTGTCCTTGGAACTGTTTTGTTAAAGATAAAGGCAGGACGTGAAAGACGGCATACTTCTGGTCTGCCTGTCCAAAATTAAAAGATATTTCTGGGCACAACTGTCAGAAAATATGACCTAGAGATGGAGGGTAATCATATCCACAAAAAAATTTTTTAATTCAAGAAACAGAAAAAATTCTTCTTATCATTCCCATAACCGTTTTTCAAACTAAAATGGATTTTTTTTTCATGGTGTAAAAAACACCTTGGTTGATAAAAGAGTTAAAATATAATTACTGAAACAGCTCAACCTGGGCTTGAATCTAACACAGAAGAATCCTCACATTATAAAATTATTAATATTCATAATTAGTATTTCTAAAGATTTTTAAAGGCTTTTTATGCAATTACAAAATGTTTGATTGTCGTAACGTTGCTAATGCTTTGATGCCTTCTGTGTGTTGTCCTTGTTCCCTGCAACCCTGGCACATAATTTATTTCTCTTTTGAGTGAACTCTAAGCATTAGTGTCCATTAAGAATTTTTGAAACAAAGTCCAGAGATTACTTGGAGCACTTTCAGTAATATGTACTGATTATCATTAATAGTTCCTTTGTCCTAGACAAGGACATTGTTTTGTAACATCATTCTGTTTGGCGAAGCCCTAGTCAGGCTGTGTTCCTGATCCGCCTCATGCATAGATTTTCTCCTTGACTGTGCGGGGAAGGGAGCAAGTTCATGGGACAACTCAGGATCAAGGAGGAGGGAGACAAAGGGCCAGCAGAAACTGATATTTTTCTTTTATAAAACAATTACTAGCCATTCAAAAAAAAAAGCCTGAGTGCGAGGCCTCGCTTCTTAGCTAGTGTTCATGCCTTGCATGTAAATTGCTGTTTTAACTTGTAGCTCATTACATGATGAAATCAAAAAGAAGTAAGGAGATAGTGCAGTGGACCCAGGAGATATTTCTGGCCTTTGCCCTGTGCCTGTTGTTAATGTTGTGGGGGAGGAAGCTAAGTGTTTAGGGTTTTATTTTGAAAATTCTTTTTTTTTTGCAGTTTTTGGCCGGGGCTGGGTTTGAACCCGCCACCTCCGGCATATGGGGCTGGCGCCCTACTCACTGAGCCACAGGTGCCACCCTATTTTGAAAATTCTTACCTGAGGTCTCCAACAACGACTCCCTAGATTACCCAGCTATCTAAGGACAGTGTCTTTATGGATGCGCCTGTGTCCACCCGAGGGATACCACCCTGTTTTTTTGGTTTTCTTTTTGTTTTGAAATAGAGTCTTACTTTCTTGTCCCTGGTAGAGGGCAGTGGCATCCTAGCTCCCAGCAACCTCAAACTCTTAGACTCAAGTGATCCTCTTGTCTCACCCTCCCTAGTAGCTGGGACTATAGGCACCTGTCACAATGCCTGGCTATTTTTTTAGAGACAGGGTCTTGCTCTTACTCAGGCTAGTCTTGAACTTGTGAGCTCAAATAATCCACCCACCTTGGCCTCCCAGAGTGCTTAGATTACAGGCATGAGCCACAGCTCCTGGCCTTCCCCTGTTTATCTAATACAAGTATCTTTATAAAGTGTATGTGATTAGAAACATCTGTAGTAGAAAAAAAGCACTATATCCTATGTCCCACAGGTATTAATCTCAAGTTTTACGATAAGCCTAGCACTGAGAAATCTATTCCCATTTTATGGATAAGAACATGGATGTTCAGCAAGGTTAAGCCATTTGCCCCAGACCTCATAGCTTAAATAATGGATAACTCATTTTAACTCAGGCATCTCATTAGGAGAGAGAAGAAATCTGGTGAAGAGCTGCAGTTTCAAAGACCCCCTTTTCCAGAAATCAAACAAGAGTCCAGGTACAAGGCTAGTGTAAAGTCACGAGTGGAGTCAGTTAAAGGCTTTGTTAATTATTAGTCAACCCATCTTTTCCTCTCTGCCATAATCACTTGAGATTTAGAAATGTTGCCATATTTTTTAAAAGGAAAAAAGACGTCACTGCATTTTTAAGGCAGTCTTGGGTTTTATTGTTTGTTTTTCATACTAACACAGAATTTATCCATGGTTATAATATCTCTGTTGCTACAGTTGTTACGTCATTGTGAGAGGACAGAGAAGGCCCTTGGCTGAGCACTGGCAGCGTGGCCGAGTGGCACCTTTGTCAAGTGCAGAGACTCGTTCAGAATGCAGGGCCTCTGGAAAGGCTAGTTTAGTAATTGCCAAATCTGAGGAGCAAGATGCCATCTCTTATTTAAAAAAAAAAAAAAAGTAAAATTAACTTGGTGCCTCGAAACCAAGAGAAGACAATTAAAATTCCATGAAAGAAGCAAATTGATCCAACAGATTTGGCGCTGATTGGAAATACCAGATTACATCCCTGAAGTGTTCTGCACTGGGGTGACTTATAACTCTGACACTTTGCCCTCCTGATAACCATGACAGTGATACATTTGTGGTATTTTCATGACATTTGCTTTGCTTGCTTTACTGTGAAGCATGGTCGGCTCAAGATGGGTAGGCAATCTTCCTGCCTTGGAAGACCTGCTTTGCTTTGCGTAGAGTATTTATGTGGATATTTTTCCTCTTAGTTTTAAGGGCATTAATGGACAATTTAAAATTGCTGGAGTGACGCCCATAGCTAAGTGGTTAGGGCGCTGGCCACATACAGTGGGCTGGCAGGTTAGAACCCGGCCCAGGCCTGCTAAACAACAATGACAACTACAACAACAAAAAAAATAGCAGGCACCTATAGTCCCAGCTACTTGAGAGACTAAGGCAAGAGAATCGCTTAAGCCCAAGAGTTTGAGGTTGCTACAGCACTCTACCAAGTGGGACATAGTAAGACTCTGTCTCAAAAAAAAAAAAAAAAATTGCTGGCATATTGTTAAGTTAAAAATTACTCTAAAGCATTACTTGGAAGAGCCTCCCCCTCTCCATATATATGTGTGTGTATATATCTGGGTAAAATAAGAGTCTCACAACTTTATCAAAAGATACCATTTTTCTGTAGCCCAGATAATTTTAAAAGATCACCCAAGAAAAGTTTATTTTTTTACTTATATAACCTTTTGTGAGTACTGACTCCTTTCTTCTTTGGTTGTTAAAGGCAAGAAGAAAAAGTTTCAGGGTGGTTACCTTTGATCATGAGCTACATTGGATTTTTTTTTTTTTTTTACAGTGAGAAATAGATCTGGGAGCCTGTGGCTTGGAAAGAGATGGTTTTGTTTGACAGTTTAGAAGCAGGGCAAAGCATTGATCGATGAATGGAAGAAAAATTAAGAAATCCTATAGTTTAACTACCTCATACTGCAGATGAGAAAACCAAGTCCCAGAGAAGTTAGATGATTTGCCCAAGTCACCCGTGGAATTCACTTGGGGCTCGGGGAGCTTGTGTGTAGTTTGAGTTTAGAAATCTGTTTCCACCCCACCGTTGCCACAGCTCTATGGAGTCCCCATCTCTGCAGGCTGGCTCTGTGGCCTGTTTGTGAATCTCTAGGGAAGGATCTTGGTGTTCTTCCCAGTCATTTGGCAGCAAATCAAAACCTTTACAACAGCTGGACTTGGGTCGACACCGTTGGTGGTGGTGGTCAAAGTCCTTGCCCATGGGGATCAGCACCCACGTGAATAATGCAGCTATTTGCTAGTGAACAGGCATATTCCTGTATTTATTGACTTAAACAAAAAAGTTTTAAAGATCAGACATCACTATGTTGCCCAGGTTGGACTTGAACTCTCAGCTTCAAGCTATCCTCCCACCTTGGCCTCCCAAAGGGCTGGGATTACAGGACTGAGCCACTATGCCTGGCTTGTATTTTTCTTTTATATTGAGCTGAGATCATATCTGATTTTGATGTTGCTGGCTTCTTGGTTAAGAATGCAACCTCTCTGTAATTAATACATTTGGGTGATGAGATAAAAAATAAAGATTAACTTTATAATTTGATTTCTCGGATTTTTTCATTGAGTATATACTCTGAAATTACCAGGTTTGAGGTCAAGAATTTTAACTATTCACCATATTCCTCATATTCACTTTTGTACTTTACTTACCATTTATTCATTTTTTGTTTGTTCGTTTTAGACAAGGTCCTACTCTATTGCCTGGGCTAGAGTGCAATGGCCTCATCATAACTCACTGCAACCTCAGACTCCTGAGGCGAACCTCCTGTCTCAGCCTGCTGTAATCTAGTTTTGTTAAAATAATACTATACAGATCATTCACCCTTTACCAGAGCTGATAATTAATACTTAGATCACACTTCCCAGTTTGTAAAGCTCTTTATACATCCTCATTTCCACAACAGTCTTTTGAGTTATGCTATGATTATATGCAATTTTAAAAACCAAGAAATTCAGTCCCAGAAAAGTTAAGTAACTTGCCCAGAGTGTCTCAGCCAAGAGGCAGGAAAGTAGAGGGGCTCAGAGTGCAAGGTCAGGGCAACTTGACTCCAAATCCAGTCATCTTAAGAGTTCCCTTTAAAAAGTTTATTCTTTTCTATTCCTGAGCAGAAATAGAGTTATTTGTCTCCTTAATATTCATCATAATTTGTCTTTAGAAAACCTAATTCTACAAAAATTCTTCATTCAGAGTTGCTCCTGTTGGTTGCATTAGGTTTGGATAAGGCATTTTCGGAAAGCCTTTCTCCTTCCACTTAGGTGAAAAAGTGGAGATGTATAAGTGCTACTATCTCATTGAGGATGAGCTCTCCTCCTGGTGCGAGGAGAGCACTCTAAAAAATGAGAATAAAAAGGAAAGACTCACCCCCTCATTTAAGGGTGAGAAAATTGCTGCTGGTAGCAAACCAGGGCACATATGCCTACTATGAGTGAAGGCCAGAGGGTGAAGGGTGGGTGATTCAGGCAGCTAGATTCCTGGCAGAATAGTCTCTCTTCTAGAATATTCTAGGATATTCTAAATTCAACTGATACGCTTTTCTAGTTAGAGGAACTGTGGTTTTTATGTGTTTATATCAGTATCTGAGTACATCTTTCACCTGAGCCTGAGATGAGGCTTTCTGGTTTAAATACAGCAAGGGGACTGGGCCCTATAGGTTTAAATCATTTGCAGAGCTGTATGCTCAGTGGTATGCTTCAAGGAGTAAATCTTCATAGAGTCTTTACTCTTCTGAGAGGCAGCACCTATACTGGTGCTTCTATGGAATCACTTTATTTTTTGAGCCAGTCTCTCTGTTGCCCCAGGTAAAGTGCAGCAGCATCATCATAGCTCACAGCAACCTCAAACTCCTGGGCTCCAGTGATTCTCCTGCCTTAGCCTCCTCAATAGCTGGGACTGCACATGCATGCCACCATGCCTGAGTGATTTTTCTGGTTTTGGTAGAGATGGAGTCTTGTTTTTGTTCAGCCTGGCCTTGAATGCCTAGCCTTAAGAAGTAATCATCCTGCCTCACACTCCCAGAGTGCTAGAATTACAGGTGTAAGCCACCGCATCTGGCTGTACAGCAGGTTTTTTTACAGAATTGCCATAGGCACACTTCCAGTCCAATGAAACTTCCTACAAAAAAACCTTTTTTATGATGCTAACTAAACTGTTATAAGCCTCAGTTTTCCCATCTATGAAATGAAAAGGATGTTGGATGTTTCCTACCTCTTCTTTTTATTTCGGTACTTCTATGGAGTCACTTATTACGAAGTCCTAGACCTTCAATGGAGAGCAGAGTAACACAAACACAAGCCACTATTGTAATCACAATTGTTATTTTTCAGGGTGGGGAGGGGGTTGCAGCGAAGTCAAAGAGAATTCCAATAAATTTTCTGATTGTTCCATTAAATGTATCTTTTGTGTGTTCGCATTGTTTCTGTTTACTTTTTCTAGGGAAATAGAATTCTGTCTTCCTAATGGCCGTTAAGTTTAAAAATTCAAATATACTGTGGGATAACACTATCTCCATAATTAAGGAATTATAATATACTTCAAAAATTCCGCTTTTGTGAGAGGAGTAGGTTTTTTAAGCTTTTCTTCCATAAAAATGTGTTTATTAATCAAATATATATTTTCATGATATATAATAGGTTCAATTTAATAATAGATTCAATTAATGTTTCTATAGGTTAAGGCTGCCAGGTAAAACACAGGGTGCCCATTTAAATTTGAGTGTCAGATGAACAAATTAGTATCTGAAATTTAAATTTAACTGGACGTCCTGTATTTTAACTGCTAAATCTGGCAATCTACATATAATATAGTTATTTATATTGATCATTAATTGGCATTAAAGCTGAGGGACTAAGACCTTGGCTGCTGGCAAAGTCATGCTTTCTCCCGGAGACAGATTTGAGAAGCTACTGTGACCTCCAAGATCAGACAGCTTTCTTGGAAAGAGTTTCAAAATCTATTATCAATGTAATTGTCATGAAAATATTTGATGAGAACACTGCATCACGCTGTATAATAAATTTAAGTAGAAAAGTGAAAGCAGTGGTATTTTCCTGAGGCCTTTGGATGTCAGTAGAAAATAGTTCCATACTCAGCGAATATAGATAGGTCTGTTTGGGGCTGTGTTAAATCCAATTGTGCGGAGGTTTTGAATAATCAGGAGAGACAGCCTAAGCACTTTCTCTTCAGAGTGATTTTACAGGAAGCACTATTTCCTAAAGAAAATACACGTATAACTCTCATAATGCTGAAAGAGCACTACTGTATCAATTTATTGGTGCTGGTGTCATGAACCAGAGTTGCAAATTGTATTCAGATTTTAAACTCTACTCACTGTTGCTGTTGGGAGAAGTTTCCTTCTCAAGATAAAGGTTATTTCAAAAAATTCTAGACCTTTTTTGTAGTTCCCTGCAAAAGAGTCTTCAAGGATCTTTGCACAAGGTCCTAACTTCCCTTTGTGAAGCCAAATCAAACATGGAGAAAAACAATAGTTGAGTTTTCTTCAATAAAAAGGGTCAGGGGGAGAATTTGAGTTGGGCTATGTAATTTCAGCTTCCTTAAATAAGTCGTTTGGAAGGTTGTTGGGGGGAGCAAGTGTGTGATTTTGGCCTTGGCACACAACCTTGGAGCTAACTGGTTTTTTTTTTGTCTACCACGGACTTTTCTGTACGATGTGTTCCACAGCTAATAGGTCTGATGTGGTTGCCCAATTTCTTAACAACTTTTAGTCTCCAATGGAGGGTTAAATAGTTCTTTTAATAACATGAAAGAAAAAAAATTCTCAAGGCTCACCACAGTTCTTAGTCACAGGCTAAATATTATCAACAGTTTTATTTCTTTGCACCCATTCAGTCTCAAGAATGTCCCCCAACAAGAATGAAATGTAGAGGGTTCAAAGACGTAACCCTTCTGAGATGGGAGTGGTGTTCACATTGCAGTGTGCATTTCACTCTCTCTTTACCAGGTCTCATGTGCCAAACGTTGCCTAGTTCCACTCGTCACCTGCCATCTATAAATCATCTTGGAAATATCAAGGGTGCTGACTCATGAACCCCTCGCGTTTCCTGGTTTGCATTCCTACGTTTTGTACAGTGGTGTTTCATACACTTGGGGGCCATCTACAGAGAGGTTGCAGTCATTCCCTTTCTGACATTAACAAGTACAGACACATAGGCACATTTTGTGGATGTATTTTTCCTCCACCATTAGAAGTTATGCTTCGTGTGAGCAGGAAGTATCATTTTCATTAAAAAGTAAACACGGACTCAATAGCCGTGGCAAATTAATTGTTCTGTTGCTCAGTTCACTCTCGTCTTGAGAAGGTTCGCATGGCTCTCCTGTGCCTTGCATCTTTCCCACTCTGCCTATAAACGTGATCATCTTTCCTATTTAAAATTAAAAAGTAAGAGTCTTCTCCCACCCTGTTTCAGCCTGTTTAATTGCCATCCATGCTGCTGCTTTTTACTGCAGAACCTCTTAAACAGGTAAGCAGTGGTGGCTGCTTCTGGTCTGCATGGCTGTGTGGCTCTGATGTGGGCCTGGTGACAGTCCTGTGCAAGGTTAAAAGAGGCCTTGCTGCTCCGTCACCATCTGAACAAAATGTGTTCCTGGGAATGAATGATGTGAATCCAAAGAAGCACGCACCAGACGATTTCTAAACTTTGTCCTATTTCTTGTCTTCCAGGTATCTCAGTAACGAAGAAGACGCATACATGTAAGTAACATATTTTTTTTTTGTCCAAAGTTTTCTGAAGAGTTGGAATTCGCATATGTCTGGCTGCTGTGACCCTTCAAGTATAAACTAATGTTTCAGCTGTGATCCGTGGTCAGCAGAGGTCATTTTTCAACCTGTAGTGGTCGGAAGTGACACATCTCCACCTGTTTGTACTGAGTGTGTGTTGAAGAGAGAGGCTAGATGTAGTCTGATGCAATCTAGGGTTTCCAGCCATGAATTTTTAGAGAAATCATGACATCTAGCCAGGAGGATCAATGACTTACTGGTTACCCTTATTCTGGATCCTTCCTAGAAGAGTTGGTATGTTTCTAGGAAACATCACCGTGATTTCTTTTAAACTCTGGTTTCCTTTTCCTCACCACTAGTTCATAAATTAGGCCGTTTCGTACTCATGTCTGTGGGGCAGAGGTACTGACTGGGAACATAGATGCGGTCGCTGCACCACGGGCGTGGCCTCCGAGGCCCCTGGGAAATGGCATCGGTAGCTGGATGTGTTAATGTGTGCTGGATTTACGCTCTGTATTCATCCCACTTCTCAGGTTCAACTGTTTTCACCAATTGCCTTCATTCGAACTACACCCTAAGTTACAAACGCACATCAGCGTAAGGTGTTGTGATTTGCAGTCTGAGCAATGATTTTTGACTGTGGCCTCGAACCTCAGGATGAAACAACACATCATTGATGCAGGCAGTCAACTCTCACTGTACTTGACCAGCATACTATGTAGGCTTCGAATTAATGGTGTCATTAGAATTCGATGACTCTATTAGACCACAGATAAGTGCTACCTATAAGATGCATTTGGGCAAACAGTGGAGATATTTATGGCACAATATACGGGTGACAAGGACGTGCCCCCAAATTTTTCCTAATTATACTTTTTAGATTCTTTTTATTTTATGAGAAACATTTGGGGGAAAAAAAATCTGTGTAATAGCAAAGTACCTTAGTTGTGCCTCAGTTGATCCTTGAAATCTGCTCTTGGGTTTGTCTGTCTGTCTATCTGTATTTGTAGAAAACAAAAATGAAACAAACAAAACACCAAAAGACATCAGATTGGATGAGAACTTGCCCGACTTTTAGGGCCCAGGCCTGCAGTCTCTCCACGTGGCTCTCATGGGCTTCAATGGCATGTTCGTTTGAGGAATGATGAAGAGGTCAGGCCCACACGAGACACACGGGCAGGATGGCACCTCCATCTCTCAACGCACAGTTCCACTTGGCTGTCCCTCCATCAGGGTAGTCTGTGACCCTTAGCTTTTGGGGGTTGTTTTGTCGTCGTCGTTGTTGTTGTTCTTGCTGTTGTCGGTGCATATTTGAGCTCATGATGACTGAGAGATTGACAGTGCAGGAGACTGAAGTCCTCTGTGTATCCGCAGGGCAGGCATGGTACAGAGCGCTTCCTTGCACAGCCTTGCCCATGAGCTCGTCCCTGGCCCGGAGGGACCCACTCTAGAGGTGGTAAGTAATTCAGTCTTTCTGCTAGCTCAGTCCTGGGCCTCTCCCCAACAGGGGCTGATGATTGTGCCTGCTGTTTATGGTGGTTTGGGGTATGGACTCCTGGCCACGTGGCAATATATAGAAAGCTACTGGCTATTTGCATTATGACTTGACTCTTAGGTGGACACAACCACCACTAGTTTAACTCCTGTAGACATCGAGAGTGCCCCTCAACTAATAACATAACACAAGACAGAGACCATTGATGTTAGTTAATATCTAGACAGTCCATACGTAAAGACAGTCAGGAAACTGTTGTCTCTGATAATAATGGCATCAGCCTGTTTCAGAAAAAAATAACCCGTGGTCAAGTTTAACTTCACTGAAGGGTTTAGATGACAGCATGAGAATGGCGGCTAGTGAGAAAACATTGATGTTCCAGTAACAATCACGTTAACCAGGTGGGCCCTTCTGCGAAGGTTTAAAGAAATTCATCAGCTATGCCAGTTTTAAAACAAAATCAAGACATAGCCAGAGTGGGTGGCCTTGCAGCACCTTAACTATGAGCATCAGCAGGAAGATTCTTAGTCATTAAGCCTAAGGTAAATGTGGAAAGACTTACGTAACCGACAGGAAGATTTAGATCAGAAATCATACTGTTTTTCTGATTGATGTTTACTTTGATGGTTTTGGGGAAAGGGCCCAGAATAAAACGGCCTAGTGACAAATTGGGAAGAATAGCACCTGAATAGACAATTGACACAAAACTTTGCACATGCCAAGCAGAAATTGAATTTTCCTGGCCACGTGTTAGTGACAGTCCTCCATGCCACTTGAACATGGAGATTGTTTTTGTCACCCAACTCAGCAGACAGCCCGTCATATTTCTGATCTTAGCATCTCTGCAAGGGCCCACAAACTTGTAAGGAGGAAGAGAAGTCTATTAGTTCTTTCTCTAATAACAGTCACCAAAATGACTTCTTCTTCAGCATCTGTCGGATTTTTCTCGAAAACAGAACTGTCCTACCTCGCCTGTAAGCTTTTTTTTAAGATGTTAAATTCAGGCTCCTCTTAAATCATCTTGACGCCTGTTCTCCAAGAAGTGCCACTGTCAGTGATGTGTATGAATTCATTTTTGTTCTGCTCAAAACTTCCATTCTTCGCCGGGGTTCTGGAAACCTTAGTCAAGACTCGACTACATAATCATCAACAGCTGAAGTCCCCCAACATCAGCAGTTTCAATCTGGGTTTCTTCTCTGCCCTAACGAAGATATTGTTCAACTTACACTAAGAATTAGTATGTACAGTTGCAGAATATAGTATCAGACCAGAGTGTGAGCTCACAGGTACATCAGACAGAGATACGAGATCTACAAAATGAACCTGAATAGTCATGACACCAGATAATATTTTAGTTCACCTTGTTATTTGCAAAACATGAGTATTGCCAATTAGAAAAAAATGTTTCAAGTGAGATGAGCCCAAAATTCCCATGAAAAGAAATGTGATGGTTAACTTCAAACATAACCCTTAGAGAACTCAGGTTCTCCTAAGTTTCAGAGAAGGATACCTGAAGTGTTTGTTTTAACTTCAGATGGCCAATGGAAAGAGACAAAGCTTTGGACAGTCATCATGCCCAAAATGGTCAAGGAATTATTAAGACTTGTGCTGTTCTTCAATCACTGAGAGGAAATGTTGCTGTTGGTTTTTGGTGTGCGGACACAAGAGAGAGTTTTTAAGTGTGGGATAGGAACGTACTAGATCAATTTTACACTGTGGTGTGGAATTTCAATTTAATTTTCATGGTGATTATATAGCACATGTATTTGGTTGGACACTTTCAAGACTGCTGTTGCTTTGGTGTTTCTCAAGTTTGTTCTGGTCTCTTTGCTGCTGAAATAATACCGTGTGGATAGGTAGCATTTTCCTGGAATCGACTACCATCTTTGTTTTATTATTTGCCAAAGACAACCAGTCATGCGCTCCTGATTCCTTAATCTAATTGTACTTGCATAGTTCCACATTTACTAAAATGTTACGAGTCAACAAATACGGGAGTAAAGAAATGCAACATGTCACCCTAGCTGCTTCCAGCTCTGGGGAAGTTTAGCATGGCAGAGTTGTTAACTCTAAGGAATGTATCAAAAAGCTACCACATAGATACTTGGTTGACCCTGGACTGGACTGTTGTCAGAGGCACCGACTTCTGCCCCTTCCTTTCTTTCCCTTGGTTGTTTTATTCCTTGGTCATCCTGTCCATGCCTGCCCCGCGTGCTGTCTTCCACCCTCAGGGATAGACAGAACCATTGGAAAAGTGCAAGCTACTCTCTGATAAGCAGTCAGGAAGATGTGTCAGTCCAATCCTAACTTGAGTTGTTCAATTTTCCTAAAAAAATAGCAAAATAAAAATATGCTCCTAAACCTTCCCAAATATCTTAATTTTAGCACCGATAGCCACTACAAAGGAATCTGGTAGATTTTGCAAGTGTTTAACTGAAACAAGCTAATATTTAAAATATAAAACTAAAGCATTGTGTTATACATATTATGAAGAGATTTTAATTTTCAATTTTAGCCCAAATCAGAATATTTCTTGGAGAATTAATCTTTTGTACCCATTTTTAAAAAGCGTTTATTACAACCATTTAAAATGGAATAGGTTAATGTATTCACTTTTTACCCCAGAGACTTGGCTTTGAATTTGACTTAGAGAAAATTAGTTTTGAGGCCTCAACCTCCTCTCTTTAGGCATTTGTTGGTATCACAAAATGAAAGCAACAATTTGTCACAATTGTTGCCATTTACTCAGGAGATCCAAGAACTAGAATAACCTTATTTTCTCGTTTTCTTTTTCTTTCCTGGAGGCCATTCTTTTTGATTATAGAACTCTTAGCAACCCCAAACTTGGGGCTCACCCACGTTATTTGCACAGTCCAGGAAAACTCAGGAACCATTCTTGGCAAAGCTAATGGAAGGTGCTTTGGTGATATAGTTAGTAGGTTGCCGTGACAACCCATGTGACTCAGTGTGACTCACAGCAATTATAATTTCAATTGCTGGCAGGGTGTTTTATTAGGACAGATGTGAGAAGAAGCTACATGGAGGTTCTTTTAGTAGGCCTTCATCCAGATCCTGTCTACCCATTGACAAATAGTCAGGAAAGGGAATAACCTAGCTCTCACAAAGTAACTGAAGATTCCTTGTTTAGCTTACGAAGGCTATTGGTCATTCCAGATGTTAAGCTTGCTGACAGTGCAACGTGACCGATATACAGGTGCTGGTCTCTTACAGGGCCTGGGAAACAGCCCTTTGAGGACCTACTGTGTTCTGACATGTTCTTTACCCTCAAGGAGCTTACAGGCTGGTTGAGGGTAGCAAGTACAGAGGCCCGGGGGAGGCACGCAGTCATAGAAAATAATCTGAAAACACAAACGCCAGGTGTACCAGTTCCAGAAGATTCAGCTCATGACTGGAAAACAGACTAAACTGCAAGTAGGGGAGAGGAGAAAGGAATTAGGGAGACCACCCAGGATTCTGGTACTGTGATCTAAGCATATGATAGCAATAAGGCGACAGGAAAAATTTCACCCTCGGTGCTAAAAACTATCCTTACTGTTCATCTTTGCCCATTCTTACCCAGAGTAACGGGTGTTTAGTCCCTTTATAATTAACCAGACTGAGGAAGGAAAAAAATCCTTCCATACTGTCTGGTAACATTCACCTTGATTAGCGTCAGCCTGTGTGGCTACAGCCAAGCCCTCCTAAGCTTAATAGGATTTCTCTGCCTCATCATATTAAAAATAAGTGGACTGCACTTGGCCCTGCCAGTCAGTCCTTCCAAGGTACATGATTTGTGTGGTCTTCAAATCCACAGTTCCTGGTGAGGATATGTGAATTCCACAAAAAAGGAGACTCTTCAGCTAAGCATTTCCATCAGGGCATCCTATTGATTCAAGTTTGCTCAGATTCATGATGTTGGACCAAAAGTATTCGTGTTCCTGTTTCATAACAAATGCTTCGAAGTGTGTGTTGAGATAGTGATTGGCTCTTTAAAACCCCTGATCTAGGTTAAAAGTGCCTAGGCTACCAGGTGCTGGCATGTATTGGATAGATTTATTATGTACCGTATTTGATAAACTCTTTGACATGACTGGGCATCTCTTTAGAGACAGGCTAGATGTCTATTACAGAAGTTTGCCTCACTTCTAGTTTAATATTAACACTAATAATGGTGAGAGTAGCATCAGTGATTGTGGCAACAGCAACAGCAAAGCAGGCACCACCACCTAACAAACAATTCTAATACTCTGAGCATCAGGTCAAATGCTTTACATGCTTTATCTCATGGAATCTTCTCATCAGCTCCATGAGCTTTGTAGCACTTGTCCCCACATTTTAAATAAGAAAACTTATCTGAGAGATGAGTAACCTAGAGAAGTCAAAACACATGGTAACTCACCCGGCTAGGCACGGCTACCTCTCAAAACAATGGATTGCCTCCTTGTGTGCACATAAACATCTCGCTGTAAATAAGTGTCCATTCGTTTGTCCCCAACTTTGTGGGGTAGGTATTGCTACTATCCCCATTTTACAGGTGAAAACTGAGGTCCAGGGTCCTATACCTGGCTAGTGTGTGGTAGAGCCAGGATTTAAAGGCAATCCAGGGAGCCTCGATGCTTTTAAAATGGAGAACTTCAGTTTGTAGAATGGTTCTACCACTCTAAAGCATAGGAAGAAAGCCAAGTGTGACAGAGTCATTCCTACAGTTGGCCTGGGTTTTTACAACTACTTTACCTAGATAGGCTTCTAAGCTTGAAAAACCAACTGATTATAAAAAGGGGGAATGTTATTCCCAGGATGTGAAACACAGTGGTCTACTGCAAACCATACAGCCATCTTACTTTAAAATGATCATTACCTATCTTTTTAAGAATCTAACCTAATTCAAAGAACTGGCATCCACTTAATGTCACTGTTCATACAACACAGCTGATTCAGAATAAAACAATTGCTCAATGTGGTTACTTATGCTTCTAGCATATGCAATTCCCCACTCCTGCAATAACATACATTTGTTATGGCATAAACCCATCTGAAATAGAGCATTTAATGTATAGTAATTGCATTCATAATATATTTATGCACTACTTTTGTTAGACTGACTTGATAATTCATTGCTACAAAGAGGTAGTATGATTCCGGACACTGTGGTTTCCTTAAAACCTAACCCAAAACAAACCAGACCCAGAAGGGTAGGGCTGGGAGCCAGGCAGATTCTATTAGCTTCATATTTCTTAACCCTTTCTCTGGGCCTAATGCTGTGTGAAGAACAGATACTAAGTATCAAAAGCTTAACTCCCATTCCTGACTCTCTAGTTTAGTCTGTATCTGAGAAGAAAGAACACCCCTGTTTGAGGAACTCTCAGTAATGAAAAACTATGATTCAAGTTAGATTGTTTCAATGCTGCGGGAGTTGGGAACACGGGTGGTGAGCTGAGCTCCATCTGGAAGGGCAGCCAGGATTAGGTGATCAGGGGCTGATGTGTAGACCTGTCTGGCTAGAGGAGAGCATTAAAAGGCGAAGAGCGGACACTGAGACGAGAGAGCAGCCTTTGGCTTTCGAGCATAACCAGTGAGGAGCCACAGAATGTGGAAGAAAAGCAGTGACTGATAAACAATGTTTTTGCTGCCACTGTCATCTGGTCAGGGTGATATGAATCAGATGTTCCCTGCTTTAGTCCCTTCTCTGAACTCAGATACAACTCTGATCCTTAGATAGAGATTCTCTGGCCAGTCCTATGGCTGACTATACAGAAGAAAATGCTTATTGGGCAGGAAAGATCTGGTCCGAAAAGGGAAGGCTCTTCTGGTTATAAAAGGAAAGGGGTGTTTCACTTTTTCTCTACCTCCCCAGTCTTAAGGTCTAATTATAAGACCCATTTATTTTTCCATTTCATTAAACTCAGAGACATGGTACGTGCAGCAGAACTTGAAAAATACATATGCGCTTTGAATTTTGTGGCTAACGGTTCTCCCGCCTTTCTTTCCTTCGTGCCGCTAATTGGCTGGAGGCTCCTGGAATAGCTGGGAGCCTCCACCTTTCCAACCTTTTTAAACTCAGCTACAAATAGCTTTATGAAAACGTGACCCCCAGATCCCAAATGTTGCCCATCCCTGAGCAAGGCAGAGTAAACTGCACTGATGATTCTTTTTCATCAACACAAAGAACTATTTTCCTCATAGACCTGAACAATACCGCAAGAAAAAAACTGAGCGTCCTTTTCTCATTGTTGGTGTTAATTTCCCTAGAATGAGTTTCTATTGTTTTCCATAAGGAACACCAAGGTTCAGATGAGGCATTTTCTTGGACTGCATGTTCTTAAAAGTCTTCAGTGTAATGAACCATATCGAGTTAATGTCTCTCTCTCTCTCTCTCTCTCTCTCGATTACACCATGTCTTTTTGTGTCTACAAAACTGAAAATTCACTTTCCCTCACCAAGTTGGGGCGTGGGGATAATTGATTGTTACCAGTCTGTGCTGTTGGTAGACAGGATAACACCAGTGCCTCTAGAGAACAGGTGAAAACTAAACTCTGTCCCCCGAGGCCAATGAAATAGCTGTTTGGTCCCTTGTGTGAAACTTCCTAATAACTTAACTGGGCAGCCTCTGGGTCCCTGGAGGGTTTCTCCACAAGAGTATTCCCTCTCTTTGTTAAGATTGCTTATTAAAAATGATTTTATAATGAAGTTGCCTCAAATAGCAGCTCTTTTCCTGGTTGTCCTTGAAGCTGTGGTGAAGAATCTTAGAGACAACTGTCTAGGGCTTTCCTCCTTGTTAAAAACTTCTCTCTTACCACTCCTGCTCTTGATTTTTAAGTAGACAAAGCCTTAACTGACACAAGTCCCTCTCCGGTTGATTATGTCACTTAAAAATTGTGCCAGGCATTATCCGTCGTTCAGCTTGTTGTTCGGGCTCAGGAATGGAATTGATCTACCTGGAGTGAGAATTTTTCAGTCTGCAGTAGAAACAAGCTTCCAGGCTTCCCCGGGAGAGCAGCGGCCACAGGCTGCTGTTGCTAACTCTGCCCCTGACTCCATAAAAACAATGATTTCCAGTTACTTTATCTCTTTGGTCCTCGGTTTCAGCTGTCTGTAAACTAACCACTTTCCCGCCACAAGGGACTGTCGTGAAGAGGAGTTAAAAAGAAATCACACTTTTTGCTACCCACACACTATATACATTCAAAAACTTCTAATAAATGTAGGCAATCAAGGAAAAAAATCAGATTGTTTTGTTTTGTTTTGTTGCTGTACACATCATCAGCTTAGATTTTTGGGCTTGCAAGGGCTGAAGTGTGGTGATGTATTTAATATAAAGGACAATAAAGTGGTTGTCAGGAAGGCTCAGCATCGGAAATATCTGAGTCAGTCTTGGTTTCCTAGTGGCCAGGCATTCTCAACAAGCAATGCAGGAAATAACACACCATATAAAGTTGTTAGTGGCAGATCCAGCTTGAAATATTTTTCTAACTTTAGGGCTTGTCAGACAGTGAGTCTGCAGAACAGTGTACTTGTGTGGCCTGGCTCTCCTTCCACCTTGCAGCGAGAATACAGTGAAACACTAGTAGTGAGAAGGACCATGGTGAATCTTTCAGTGGACAGATCAGTTAGGCTCAGAGTTACCGTGTGCCGAGGCTGCGCAAACAACATGCCTGGGCTAAATTCTCTTCTCTGAGACCAGGTATATTAGCAAATACTACTCTTACATTCAGCAGTGCCCGAACCCCCTTTCCAATACAAAAGAAAAGAAAGGAAAAAGAATTCCTTCTCTGATTCCACTGTCAGCAGGATCTTCTTATTCCACCTCCTTACTAACCTTCCAGGGATTTGCACCACCTGGGGAGTCTAAACTTCCTAGTACGGCATTCAAGGCCCTTCACAATCTGGTCTTAATCTTTCCACTGCTCTTTTTGTAACTTCTCCCAGACAGGCAGTTTTTGCCAGCCTCCACGATCCTAGAAGACTCCGTGCACGGGCCTACCTCAGTGCCTTCATGTCTTCTGCAGCTGGTTTGTCCTTGAATGTCCTTCGTCAGCTTCTGCACCTGGAGAAGTCTTCTAGCATCTTCCATGAGGAGTCCCCTCCACACTCACCTTGTTACAATTGTCGCAGCTCCTCTGCCCCCACAGTATTTTGTTAAGGTGACAGTACAAAAATATATTGTAGAATAAGTTGTTGATTATGTAGCTGTGTCCCACTAGATATTCTTTAATTATCTTTGTGCCCTTAGGCTTAGCAGAGTGATTGATGTCTACTATGTGCTCAATTAATATCTGTAGATTTTAGGCTCGGCGCCTGTGGCTCAACAGGCTAAGGCGCCAGCCACGTACACCTGAGCTGATAGGTTTGAATCCAGCCCGGGCCCACCAAACAACAATGACGGCTGCAACCAAAAAATGGCCGGACGTTGTGGCGGGTGCCTGTAGTCCCAGCTACTTGGGAGGTGGAGGCAGGAGACTCGTTTAAGCCCAGGAATTGGAGGTTGCTGTGAGCTGTGATGTCACAGCACTCTCTCCAGGGTGACAGCTTGAGGCTCTGTCTCAAAAAAAAAAAAAAAAAAAAAAATCTGTAGATTTTAAATAAGTGTGCGTACATACAGAATTTTAGGACCAGACACTCTTGTACATTGAAGTTTGTGGGGGAAATAATAATCTTTTCATTGTAGAAGGCTATAACAAAGAACAGGCATTTACTATTTGAGATCGTATTGTGAGGTCTGTATTGTGTTTTTGGAAGCAACATCACAACTCATGGGACTTCTTAATGGCTGGTAATTTATGCGGTTTTTTGTTCAGTTTAGACTGAGGGTACAGATAATTAGGTTGCGTTGTTCACATTTGTTAGGTAAAGTCCTACTCCTCTAACCATAGGTATTTTGAATCTCAGTTTTAGGACTGATTGCTTTCATGTTTCTTTCTAATAGTCTGTAGGACATAAATCAGAATCTCATTTGGAGGTTTGAAAATATTTGTATATTTTTCTAAAGATGAAGAATATGTCATTTTTGTAAATGTCCTCTTAAACACTAGTTCTTTGCATGATCCATACAGGGTTTCTATAAACCAAGTTATCAAACCTGTAGAATAAAGGTAAAGGGACATTCTCCCCTGTTGGCATCTATATAAATGTAGTTGAAAACTACCTACTGAAAAAGAGAACTGGCACTTCTTTCCAAGAAGGAAGGGTATATTGTGTCAAGGGAAATCCTCTATATTTGTCCAATCTAGCAAGAAAAAAACTGATCCTAAAATGTTAAACAGTTTCTGAAGTCGATGTTCTGATAATCACAGATCACTTTTTGAATTTTAAGGTCAATTCTAGAAAGAAATGACATTCATTCATTCAAGGTCATAACATGTGACATTGCTATTTGTCTGGAACCGATGATTTCAAAACTATTGTCCATCTCACAAGTAGCTAGCTGCACACACGCGTGGCTTCTGTACCCTTTTCCTTGGAATTCTTTTTAAAAGGTGTTTTAAGCCTGGTGTGCTGTGTCTTCCCCACTTTTGTTTGTAACTTTTTCTTGAGACGAAACAAGCAGAGCCAAATTATCCCCCTGCAGTATCAATTCCTTGAGTGGAAACCTTGCTTATAAATGAGAGGATGAGACGTGACCCAATAAAGAATCTATTTTAATTTTAATTTATTTCCTGGTGGCCTTTTATGCCTCCTTAGGCAATGACCTAACCAATTCTATCTTAACACTGATTTTTTTTTCTTCCAAGGTCAAAAACCACTTTGGAGTTATTGTAAAAGGAGAATAAATGTCCCTTGCCCTTAACATAAACTCCAGTTCTTCAAATGAAATTGAAATCCTAGTTTTCTCGGCTTCACAATACTTCTTTCCTCGTTAGGCATCTATTAGGCAGCTAAATGAGAACAGGCTCAAGTAGGAAGGTCTTTTAGGCTTCTGGAGGTTGAGTTTTTGACGGAAATACCATCTCGTGGAGCCACCTTCACCAGTGTCCTTTCGCAGAGGGGAATCTTCAGTGACACAGTGGGAGGCGCCAGCTTCATTTTGTGCAGCTGTTTCACCCAGCAAAGTACAGTCGAGTAGAAACTGCCCTAGGAGGGAGCTCAACCCATGGCTTCTGAGGTTGGAAAAGGAAAAGCTGTTGCACTATCACACACACACATCCATACTACCGCCACCCTACCCCCTGGAAAAAGAGTTCTGCCTGAAATCTCTAAGTCAGAGAACTTTCCTTGGCCTGATTTGTGGAAGTTACCTAATCCTGTGTATAATTGGGGTGATGTGAGAGACGGGACGATGTTCTCATTTCATTATGGGAGCCACTTGGGGACAGTATCATTTAGAAGAATATGTTTTTATTGCCCTAAATTGCTTCACCTGAGATTCTATCGACGCTTTCTCTTCAGTTAGATTTCTAATCAGCCAAATGACCCGTGTGAGTCCCATTCTCACAGATTCTCCTAGTGTTTCAGCTGCTCTTTAATGGTCAGGGAATTCTTCCACATTCTGTCCCCGAGTTTCACTTACAAGGAAGGACTCTGGAGAGTTGGGTTAATATGCCCTTGAAACACAGAAGAACCAGCTTCTCACCTTCCGCACACGACCAAGAGTCTGAATACTGTGCATGATCCTTCTGTGTTAATGCAATAGTAGCCCTTCATCATCAACCATGAATTGAGCTTACCTTACCATGCCAGACCGGAGAAAACTTCTGGAACTAACCCTCTTGGCACAAAGACTAGGCCGGGTTTGCCTCAAATTGAATGAAGTCAAGTTCTAGCCTATTCTCATTTAAAATTCATCATTATTCCCAACTCCTTACTCCATTAAAGTCTCTTTAAATAGACGGATGTGGCTTAGATTGAATTCCCCAGAAAATAGACTCTGAGATTCAGAAATGTGCCCACAGAGACTTTTTGAGGAGTGCTCTTGAGAACACCACCCAGGAGGAGGAGGGGAAACCGGGCTGGGCAGAGGAAGACTTGAAGGCAGGCACTTGCAAGCTGAGCTTCAGCAGGTATGAGAGGGGGATGAGAGCTGGCAGGGCCCTCCAGTGACACCCCAAGTTGAGACAAGGGGCTGGATCTTTCAGCTTGTATCAGCAGGCCATTGGATGTTGGCTGCGCCCAGGGAGAGGCTTAACCATGAACAAGGCCACTCCCTTTAGCTAAAGGCAAAGCTCAGGGACAAACTCAGCTGTGAGCCACTGAGGAGTGAGAGCCTCAATCCTAAAGAGTGAGATCCGGGCAGCGTACCCAGCATCCAAAAAATGGACATTAAATTAAACTTTTGTGAAAAACATGTTTTCTTTATTTAAATGACATACATTTTATTGCTTAGCTGGGACTTAAACTAATAAAATATATGCTTGGCCTCAGCATGACAGTATACCAGAATTGCAAACGCTGAAGAAAAAAAAAATTCTGTTGAATAAGGTTCTTCGTTAGGATTTCTGGTCCTGGAAATGTGCATTATAAATCATATGTGTGTGCATGCTTCTATATTGTGTTTTGTTTTCTTACACGTGGACCTTCTAGAGCATTAACAAATTTTTCTCAATTATAAAAGTAAATAATAGATTTCCAACTATTTGAGCTCACATAAAATGTCATTCCCATAGGAACAAAGGGAGTGCCGACAAGAACTAGTTATACATAGTACGTGTTCCTTTTCAGATTGTGACTTTTTGCCACTGTCTTATAATTGAGATACGGTATCTGAAATATTTCAGCAGGGCCTATTTAAAAAAAAAGAGGTTTTAGTGGTTTAGGAGGCTCTACCCTCCTTTTGCCTGATAGCAACTACTAGCAAATGAAACCTAAGTTAAGTAGATTAGCGGTGGCTGTCAAAGATGCAAATCATCCCGGGCTCATCATTCTAACCCGCAATTGTTGGCATGTAAGAAAAAGCTGCTCAGAAATTACTAGTGATAAAGCACAAGATGAATTTGGGTATCATTCCTCAAAATCCCACCAGAGCCTCTGATTTGGTGAAATTTGACTTTCATTTTACTTCTCAGAATGGGAGAGCCCCATAAGAGAAAGTAAGTGCAAATCGTCTTCACAGAGTATTGTGTGTTGAGGGAAAGAGCCTGGTTGAAAACACATCTCCCCAACACCAACCCCATCTCCAATATTCTACAGCCCCAAGTTTTTTCTTCATGTGTTTCTGGGATTCGCATGGGTTCAAAATACCCTTCTTCCCTCTGGGACCAGAAACTCGAGATGATCTAGCAGATCTGTACAAGAGCTTCTGTTTCCATGGGCGCTGAAGTTTCAGGCAAATATCTGAACCTTTAGGGCGCAGATGGAGTCAGCATTTATCTAAGTGGAATTAAATCTTCCATGGCCTTGCAGCATTTGGTTTCTGTGCCTCTGCATTGGAAAAGAGGGGACCCTTTCAGGTGGATAGTGAAGCTAATTCAGATTATTCTTTCCCTTATTCAAAGAGAATTAATAGATTGGGGAAACTATTTACCCGGTCTAAAAGCTTCCATGGTTCCAACTGCTTCTACCTGGGAAAATCCCCAGCCATTCTTTTGGAGATCCCTGTGTCTGAGTCTCTATGAAAGGGATTCTGAAGCTGCCATAGACATCAATGGCAGCTTGATCGGTCTGCCCTGGGTATTACCATAATAATTACAAGGTCCTGGGCAGATAGCAGCTTTTCAAGTAGTAAAATCACTGGTAGGACAAAGTCTCCAGTAACTCACTCTTGGGAGAAGAATCCCACGTACGCTGTATCAAGTAACCCATCTAAATTTGTACAGATTATGTCTGACCCAACCCATCCGATTGCATGCATTGTGCAACCGCACCACTTCTTTACAACACATGCTGATCCTTAGCGTAAATTACAGTGATCTTTTTATATATAAAGGTAACTAATGAGCTGCAATGTAAAGTAATTGCTATTTTCAAAGGACAGGATGAATCTGCTACTTAATTTTTTCTGGAAAAAAAACTGCTTTTTTTTTTTTTTTTTGCCAGAATTTCAGTGAGTGATTCACATTACTGTCAATTACACACCCTTATTATGGATTACAGCCACTAGGCAGCTGTCCAGGAAAACACAAGTCTGAAAATGCTTCTGTTTTAAGAAAATTAAATTCATGGTTGCTCCTCCCGTGGGCATGTGCGGCAGGCAGGAAGCCTCCACTTTCTTGCCAAGGAAAGGGATAAGGCCCTGCCCACTTTATCTGGATTAAGTGGCCGCTCTGACATCTTGAGATCTTGATACCGATGCCCAGATGCAAGGCTTGGTTTTGGTTTCTAGATAGTCTTTTTTTTTTTTCTTTCTGTGTGTGTTACAAAACACAGACTGGTGTTATAAAACAGTATTTCTAGTTATGAGTCACAGCAGTGCCTGTGTGTTACCCAGAGAGGCCTCATGGAGGCTGAATGGAGAAACTGTTTCCCTTCTTCCCCAAAGTTGGAATTGGAGACATTTTAGGGCTCTGGGCTCTATTTCCAAAGATGGTCTCACTGTCGCCACAGTCAGTCATTAGTTATAGGTGAAGCTTCAACCAAAAATGCTACATTTACTATTGGGCTTCTCTCCGGTCTAGGAAATCCAGCTTTTATATGGGTGAAATGAAGATTGCTTGAGTTTGTAGAGGTATTCCTCCTGGGAATGTTGTATGTTTGGGCATAATATCTTTGATGCATTCAGGTAAGGGTGCCAAAATCACGTATGCCTATGGGAAAACTGGTGAGAATTACATGATATTTTTCCAGTTATGAGCCTTTAACTACCTCTATATCTCATTCATAGCATCAGACATTTCCAATAACAAATTATTTAGTGGTGATGAAGCTGGCCTGCCCATTATCTGGGTTCCAGATACATTGTGTGGAAGGGATGTTAACCTCTAACAGAAACATTTAAGAAACAAAGATTGTGAATGGGGGGAAATCAGTTTCACCTCTTACCTTGTTTAGATACTGATACAAGCCAAAAATGGAAAAAAAAAAAAAAAAAGAAAAATTATTTTAGCTGATTGATGAAATTTGAACGTGGACTGGTATTTTAGATGATAGTAAGTAATTATTTTTTAGTATGTCAGGTGCAATCATGTCGTGATGATGTTTTTAAAAAATCTTTGTCATTTGGGATGAAGACTGTGAAGTAGTTGTGGATGAAATGACAAGATATCTGAGATTTACATTAAAATGCTCCAGAAAAAAAATATGTTGGTAGAGGATGCTGGGAAGAGGTAAAGCCCGAGTCGCAAAATACTGTTTTAACAGGGGATGGGGGGTGGGGGTGGTGTGAGAACATGGGGCAGATTATGCTGTTCATTTTTTGTGAGTTTGAAAATGTTTGACTAACTTAATTTTTTCCCCTTTTCTTTGTTGTCTGTCATTGATAACATGAATAGTTTTGCATTTGGGGTTTTACCACTTGGGGTAATTGGTGTTTCGTGTTAAGGGGGTGACAAGGATTAGCATATCCAATTCAGGCTGCCAATAACGATCTCGTAAACTATATAGAATGCGTGCAGTGTCATGTAAATTATGCATCAACTGTTAACATACAAGGAAGAAAAATTACCTTTTATATTATGGTTGCCTGACCTTTGAAAGGGTATAAGCATGAATTGCTCTTGTTTGGGGGTTTTTTTTGCAGTTTTTGGCCGGGGCTGGGCTTGAACCCTTCCGGCATATGGGGCCAGTGCCCTACTCCGTTGAGCCACAGGTGCCGCCCAGAATTGCTCTTTCTTAAAACTTTTTCAATGTTACTGTGATTGTAAAGGTCTAGGGTTGAGTGTTGAATGGACTGCCAGAGTGCGAGCTGGTGGTCCTCACCTCCCATGTTAGAGGACATTTTTTTTGGAGGAGGTATAAAGTTTCTTGTTCAAAGTCTGTTCCTCTTGCTTACAGAACTGGAAGCAAGACTGGAGCCCTTCAAAACCAGTACCCTATTCAACGGCACCATTCTACCGCAATCTCATCCTTTAAAACACTCATTAACAGTCTACCCTCCGGGGATCACAGCAGTTTTCTAAATCCAGACCAGTGACTGCATGTCAATGTTCCTTCCAGGGAGTGTGGCCCCAAATTATCTTTTCTTTCATTGAACACCATTTCCAAATTGTGTGATAAGGCCCAGAAGTGGTCGTTTTAACTCTATTCCATTAATGCGGCTGGTCTTCCTCCTCCGACTCCCATAGACTTTCTGCCAGGGATGGGTCAATATACTCAAATGAAAATCTAGGCCCAAAGGAGGAAAGCTGGGCCATGTGACTCCACAAAGACCACCAGCCACTTCTAGAGTGCCTTTCTGAAAGCCCTTTTGTAGTTTAAGCTAAACTTACATCACAATTGAAATAGAGACATTCTTTTTTTTTTTTTTTTTTTTTCAAATGGAGAAATGGCTCCTGTTTAGTATTTGTGGTCAAAACCCTCTCAGCACAAACTCACCTGCTAAAACATTATCTTCCTTGCACTTCATTTCAGCCCACTGAGACAAAGTGAAGGATTGGGATTGGCATTTTAAGAATAACTTTTACAATTTCAAAAACGTTTTTCAAGGGTTTTACAAAAAACAACCCTCTGATTCTTACAAACATGGTTTACGTGTACATGGGAAAACACACATACAGGAGGGCTTTGCCCTGGGGGTCTGGGCTGTGGGGAGGGAGGCCAGCTACACAGTTTGGGCCTGTCTTCTGCATATTGCTCAGAACTCCAGATTCTCTTTTTCTCTTGGATGCCCCCAAAGTACTGATTTCTTTTATTCATCCAGTGATCCCCCTGATCTTACTGACTTCCTAATGTATAGAAAGCGTCAGGAATAAAAAAGGAAAGATGTGGCTCAGCACCCCCGTAGCACTATGCTTACGGTGCCAGCCACATACACTGAGGCTGGCAGGTTTGAAACCGACCCGGGCCAGCTAAACAATGACAACTGCAACAAAAATAGCCAGGTTCTGGGCAGTGCCTGTGGTTCAGTGGGCAGGGCGCTGGCCCCATATACTGAGGGTGGCGGGTTCAAACCCGGCCCCGGCCAAACTGCAACAAAAAAATAGCCGGATGTTGTGGTGGGCACCTGTGGTCCCAGCTACTCAGGAGCTGAGGCAGAAGAATTGCCTAAGCCCAAGAGCTGGAGGTTGCTGTGAGCTATGAGGCCATGGCACTCTACCGAGGGCCACGGCACTCTACCAAGGGCACTCTGTCTCTAAAAAAATAAAAATAAAAAATAAATAAAAAGTAGCCGGGTTTGTGGTGGGCACCTGTAGTCCCAGCTACCTGGGAGGCTGAGGCAAGAGAATCACTTAAGCACAAGAGTTTGAGGTTGCTGTGAGCTATGATGCCACAACACTCTACTGAGGGTTACATAATGAAACTCTGTCTAAAAAGAAAAAAAAAAAAAAGGAAGGATGTACTATGGCCTCCAGCCCCCCTTTTTTATTTTCTTTGGAGGAGGCAGGGACAAAAAGATAGAAAAAGTGCGTACATGCACAACATGGATACTTTGGACAAAGGTGCTAAGGAGAGAGATGACTTAGGACCTCCCCCACCCCAACTCTGGGGGCTCGTGGACATCATCATGGATGAAGAGTTGGCTAATAAATATTTCAAAATGTGAAGAAGGGTGAAGGAGGAGCTGAGATAGCTTCATGGGTGGAGGTAAATGGAAGCACAGTGCAAAAATGTGCTATTTGTTGGCAGGCACCTATAGCTCAATGGTTAGGGCACTGGCCACGTGCACTGGGGCTAGTGGGTTCAAACCTGCCCTGCTAAACAAACAAAAAAAATTATCTAGGCGTGGTGGTGGGCACCTGTAGTCCCAGCTAGTAGGGAGGCTGAAGCAACAGAATTGCTTGAGCATAAGAGTTTGAGGTTGCTGTGAGCTGTGACGTTATAGCCCTCTACTAAGGGTGATGAAATAAGGCTCTGTCTCAATTAAAAAAAAAAAATGTGCTATTTGTTTAGGTATAATTAATCCTAAGGATTTTTTTTCTTTTTTTACAGACAGAGTCTCACTTTGTCGCCCTTGGTAGAGTGCCATGGCTTCACAGCTCACAGCAACTTCCAACTCCTGGGCTTAGGCGATTCTCTTGTCTCTGCCCCCCGAGTAGCTGGGATTACAGGTGCCCCCCACAATGCTCGGCGATTTTTCTGTTGCACATCAGCCAGGGCCGGGTTTGAACCTGCCGCCCTCGGTATATGGGGCTGGCGCCTTACTCACTGAGCCACAGGTGCCGCCCAATCCTAAGGATTTTACAAACTCATTTGATTTCTTTCTTTTTCTCTTAAATTTTACCTTCTAAAAGACAACTACTTAACTTCATTATAACCTAAGATGATAATTCTGTATAGGAGGCAAGGATTGGCTAGGGGGGAGTACTTTGTTTCCATTTTACTCTCCGAAGGAGGAACTTTTAAAGGGTCTCCCTTCTGGTTTGGCTTTTCAAGAGTTGGTTTTGTCATCTGTACAGGGAGGGTCATCTCTTTTCTGGACTCCCAAATACAACATCATCTAACTGGGGAGTAACTCTTTTACTCTTCCAGGGGCAAAAGAATCAGCTCCCCTTGGCTTTGTGGATAGAAATAAGGTTTGTCCCATTGTCCTGAGCTGCTTGGGGATTCTTCCTTGGCAGCTGTCATGGAGAGGACCTGTTTTCCCTGGAGGGGCAGAGGGTACAGAAGCAAAGCCACTGTTAGACCCACTAAGATGTCCATATTCGAGATGAGAGGAGAGGGAGGAAAAGCTGGGAGGAGGAGGAAACACAGAGGTAGCTTTGGAGCTCCCGGGGGAATTCTCTTCTGAGCCAACCTTCAACCTAGCAATCCAAAGACAAGGCCTTTTATTTTGTTCAAGAAACCCTGGAGATTTGTGGTTTCTAATATTCGTGGTACAGTGTGCCAACCCACATAGCCAATTCTGCATGCAACTGGTGCTGCAGACACATGACCCATATTACTCACAAATCCCACTATTCAGTGGTCTTTCTAGTCTTCTAATTAGACCAAGAAGAGAGTCTCTAGTGGGTAATAATCTCTCTTCGCTAGTACTTTGGAGTTGGGTCCCAAACCGAGGGCTTTCCTCTCTCACAACTCGAATGTGGTATTTTTATTTCAGAGCAAGTTGCTGCTAATGGGGAGGAGGGAGTCTCTTGGCCTTCTGGGTAATGGTCAATGGGTTTACCTTCCTTTTGGAGTGAATGGTGCATTTGGTTTGGCTTGGCTGGGCACACAGGGAGATACCCGCCCACCAGGCCCATCCAATGTGCCTTGTGTGGTCTGGCACTGTTGTTTATTTTTTCAAAGTAGATACTCAAATGGTGCGTGTTGTGAAATCTTTAACTAAGTTATATCCCAAGTACTTGGTTTAAGGAATCTTGCAAAATGGAGAAAGCTCACCATTTCATAAGTTCGATGACCAGTAAAAAAAATAATAATAATCTCATTGGTCAATGATGTAAAGATTCCTTTTTAACATATACCTGTTTGGTGGAGTATACCTCTGTTTACTTGGTCTCGTAATTTTTTTTTTTTTGCAGTTTTTGGCCTGGGCTGGGTTTGAACCCGCCACCTTCGGCATATGGGGTAGGTGCCCTATTCCTACTCTCATAATGTTTATATATGTGTGTTGTCTCCCCTGCTGGGTTGGAAACACCTGGGAGGCAGACTGGTGTCTCTTTTTTTTTTTTTTGTACACCTCCAAATTCTTTGTGTCATCATCTAATAAAACAAGGCAGACATATATACTCGTGGGATTGGGGTCTTAGTAGACCCTCGTCCTGAGTCTCCTGTGTTTTGGCCTTATAATCTGGGAAAATTCCAGTTAGGCCTATGAAGTAAGGAAGCAGGACTGGATGGCCCCCCAAAAAACCTTTCCCTTCCTAAATTCTAACAGCCAACCAGATCTTAACTAAGGAGGACCAGAGCTGCTCCAGTCTTTATCATACATTTTTCTCTCTACCTGTATCTCAAAAATAGATAATCTAAATTTCCACAGTTTGATAGAAGATATTGATCTTACCTCTATAACACATCTGAAAGAATCTTGAATGAGAAGTTACTATAAATCACTAATAGAACCATTAAGTGGTAAATTCCTTAGGGAGCAATTCTTCCATCAGCCAGAATAGCTTAATTTATTTTTCTTTAAATTAAAAGACTTGCAAAAACTGAGTAAGTAAGAGGGTCCCCCAAATGGTGAGCTGCATGGCTGTGTCTGCAGTCCCCGTGCCCACATACATGTGGCATGGTGACAGATGCACGTACCTGTGTCTGAGGTGGATGGGTGCTCTCCTTCACTCTTCTTTAGCATAGTTGAGCGACATCTGATTAAAGTGAACCTCCAGGGAGGCAGAAAAGGAAGAGGTGGTGGGAAATTGACTTCTTCTCTAGGACCTTAACATTTCTATGCTGGCTCTGCATGTCATTCATCCAATCATGTACTTGTCGAATGCCTGCTCTATACCAGATGTTCTGAGAGGTGCCAGCATTTGCTAGTTGCATTGGGTGATATTGACCCTGCGTCTTCCCCTTCCCTGGGTCCCTGGAGCTTTGAGTCCCTGGAAGCACTAAGTAGGTGTTCTTAAAGCAATTGATCTCCAAATGCTGTTTATTGTGTCCTGTGGTCTCCTCCACCTGCTCCCAGGAAAAGAGCTTGCTAGGCCCAAATGGCTAATGCAAAGCTGTCTAAACACTGGCGCCTTGCCAAGGATATCCGGGTAACTCTGCATCCTTCTCAACCTTAAAGAAATGTTTTTCTTATCCCCAGAAATAGGAAAATATTCAGAAAATATTACCATGAATTTGTTACATTCCATTCTCATGATTTCCTTCTTTTGCATTTTCAATCCATCCAGTAAATACTGGTTTATGAGTTCATAATATAGGCCCAGCACTATGCTCTACATAAGAGATGCAATATATGGTAAGCAAATGTATTAGTTTCCTATTGCATTTATGGCAAATAGCCATACCTTGGGACTCAAAACAACACAAAGTCATTCTGAGTTCTGAGGGTCCAAAGTACACAATCACTGGACTAAAATCAGGGTATTGGCAAGACTGGTTCCTTCTGGAGGCTCTGGGGGGGAAAACCTGCTTCCTGAATGTCCAGCTTTGGAGATCACCTGTATTCAATCCTTGCCTCATGGTTCCTTCCTCCGTCTTCAAAGCCAGGGACCTGGCGTCACCCAGTCTCTTTCTGTCTCTCTGCTTCTCTAGTCACATCACCTTCTGTATCTTTCAGCCTCTTCCCTACTTCTTACAAGGATCCTGTGGTTATACTGAGCCTACCCAGATAATCCTGAATAATCTCCCCATCTCAAGATCCTGAACTCAATCACAGCTGCAAAGTCCCTTTTGCCTAAAATAACATATTCACAGGTCTGGAAATTAGGATGTGGACATCTTCTGGGGGAGGAGCATTATTCAGCTGATTGCATAAGGCGCACAGCATTGCACACTTTAGACCAGCCTAAGTTCTCCTTGCATAGTTACATAGCAAGGGAAATGTGGGGTGAGTTTCTTATTTGTTTGCTTGCTGGGTTTTTTTTTTTTTTTTTTGATGCCGTATTTCAGTCACATAGTTTCAATGGAAATAAATTTGTAAACGAAAATATAGAGAAAATGTCTATTAAATTCAAATTGTGTCGAGGCTGAAAATAAACCTTTCTTTTCTAAAACTGTATCTCCTACATAGAAAGTTAACTGTACCATGAAATGTTTTAGGGTATAAATCTAAATGGTTTCATTATCCCTATTTCAGGAAGAAAAGATTGGGATCTTTATTTGCAAAGGGAAGAAATAAGAACTTCTGTCCTTAGCCTTTGAGAAACTTTCTTCAACAGTCTTTTTTTCAGCAGCAACTTTGGTGGAGACATTCCAGATCCTGACTGTCCAAAGAGGCAGCTTTCACAGGAGAGGAAGAGAATCCACTTCCGCATCTGAGGAACTGGCTGCGGAGGTTGGAGATGTTAACCGTGCCTAACGCTCTCTGTCGTTTTGAGAATTCAAAAGTGAACAGGGGCACCCTAGGGTATCTGAAACATGAATCCAAACAGTAGGCAAATAAAAGAACCACGTTGGGGGAGGAAGAATGTGGCCATATAGCAAGAAGTTTATCAGAGTCAAAAAGAATGAGACCCAGTGTCGAAAGCCGGGCCTGAGAGGCGGATGGAAGGCTCTGAACTGAGGAAGCCACCAAAAGTGGACGATGCAGTAAAAAGTCCAGAGGCCTCAGAAGCATCCCTGCATCACTGTGGGCTCAGCTTCTGCCACGCAGGAGTAATCTGGCTGGGTGCAGGTTATTTATGTTTGAGCTTCGTCTGTAAAATGGGAATAATAATACCTAGCCAAACAAATACGATCATGTTGGTACAGGCATGTGCTTTCTTAGCGGCTGGCCATCAGCGTGCTGTCAGTAATGACAGTCACTTTGTGGCAGGGGTGAGGAGGAGCCCTCATCTTAGCCCTGCCCTCATTCCATATGGCATCATGTCCCTTCGTCATCTGTGGCTGCCCATGACATTCACTGGGATCACACAGAAAACACCGCTTTATAAGGTACACTTCTGATTTGCTTCATGCCCTGAATGTGTTCAAGTTCACACACACACACACACATTATTCCACAGGATGACTCTGTCTCTATGGCTCATACATGGCAGCCAATTTTCCAAGCAAACTCAAGCACTGTAACAAGGGTTTGAGCTTTCCCCAATCAGTTGAGATTTGTCTGCAGACTCATAGGTCATTCCCCCTAGCAAGCTAAAAAATTCACTTTCAAAGTGGTTCATAACCTGTAGAAACGAAAGCCCAGAGTGTAACATCTCAGGTAAAAAATCCAATGTCACTTAGATCAGGCTTACTGGTTGGAGTCTGGTGATTATGAAGTGAACTGTGTTGTTGCAAACCCGTGTGAGCATCAAAGTCTGTCATCACTTTTATTGGCAGGTGCCATGGGCTCAGCCATCAAGAGGGCAGGATGGGGAAGTCCCACCGAGCCGGTCAGACAGAGAAACAATGAGAGAAGGAAAGCAAGAGACAGCACAGAGCATTTCGATTTTCCTGAAAACGGACCTGTTCACATAGTGGGCAGGAACTAAACCTTTTGGCCACATGGTTTGTGTTAAATGTTAAGTATTTTCAAAATGGTTAAATATGTTCTGTGCGCTTGATGGAAATGTGATTCTGAACTAACTAGTTGAGAGGAGGGGCTTTTATTTTCTAGGAGGAAAAAGAAAAAATATAGTATCATTTTACTTTTCTTCCCCATAGGAAATGTTTTCTTTTCTTTTCTTTTCTTTTTTTTTTTGGAAACAGAGTTTCACTATGTCACCCTCGGTAGTGTGCCCTGGCATCATAGCTCACAGCAACCTCCGACTCTTGGGCTCAAGCAACCTCTTGCCTCAGCCTCCAGAGTAGCTGGGACTACAAGTGCCCATGACGGCACCAACTCGTTTTTCTATTTTTTTTTAGTAGAGACAGGGTCTCTCTTGCTCATGCTTAAGCTGGCCTCAAACTCCTGAGCTCAAGCAATCCACCCACCTCAGCCTCCCAGAGTGCCAGGATTCTAGGAGTAAGCTATCACACCCAGCCTCCCATAGGAAATATTAAGATTGATCTTAGCTTTTCTAGAAGGACACATATGCAAATCATAGAATCATGGGATTCAAAGATGAGCAGGGACTTAGCAGTGGCCAGCCTGAATTTCATCTATTTCTAGGACCTAGCACCCTGCGTGCGGCACACATTCCCGAAACCTGTAACGGGGGGGAATTCACTACTTTGTGTTTCTTTTTTTTTTAAGCATTCCATTCCATTTTTGAGCCAATCTGGCTTTCAGAAAGTTCTATGTCTACAAAGTAGACAATCTGTCTCCTTACAATCTCTACTGATGGGTTCTACTTTCGCTTTTCTTAGACTGTTAGTTATCTTCAATAATTTTACAATCGGAAAAACTGAAGCCACATTCGGTTAAGGAACTTGGGCATTATTTCATAGCTACCAAATGGCACAGCAAAGATTTAAATCCAGAAAGACTCCTGCTCTTTCCACATGACACCCAAGCTTTCCTGCTAAGGAAGACAAAGGCAGCCGGGTGTCAGGCAGAGAGACGAACAGTGCAGACCTAACCAGAAATGAAGGAGGGGGTTGAGTGCAGAGGAGGGGAAGGGAGAATTGGTGAGGGAACAGAGGGAGGTGAAAAGACAGCCCTCTCTGGTCAGGGTTGCACTTTTCTTAAGCCTGTCTGACTGTGGTTATCTCAGTATAACTCACATCCAGCTATTGACAGCTTTCCACCTGGTGACATGCTTAATGGCCCATGAAATTCTAGCCCTCAGGGCTCAAGCCTGATATTTATGGTTCCCCACATAAACCTAAAGTGGATTGTAAATTTATCTCGCGGAGATTTAGGTGACTAAAATGGCTGTTCAACACTCTGAAAGGGTTAGTCGACTTTACGGACATGTTGTACCAACTTTTAAAAAGATTAGGGTCAGCGGAGGGTGCAGGAAGCTGGGCTATTTTGTGGGAGGGCACCCAGAAGCCTCCCGGAGCAGACGCCTTCCCGTGTCTGTCAGGGTACCGATGTCACGGGGCAAGGGAGACGAGGTGGAGGGCTGTAGACTGCATTTGTGCCATAGGAGAGCTGTATGTGTTGTGTTACCAAAACCTGTTGTATCGTAACAGAGAAGGCATGAAGGTTTACGAAGGCGCTCGAAAGGGAAGCTGTTCTGTGCAGCCGGTGGACAGGGACACAGCTAGGCCAGGATGTGGTGGCCGTGTCTAAGGAGGAGGGCTCTGCATGTTGGAGACCTGTTCTCACTGGCACCTCGTCCAGAGGCAAGCCATGGGCGGTGTGTCTGTGAGTTCAGGCACATCCACCCTTCAGCTTTGACACTTCTGAGAACAGCAGCGTTCTCAGCTCTCGCTTCTCGCACCACGTGCAGGGTGTGGCTTAAATTTCACCAGCTGGTTCCAACATGTAGATTTAAGAGAAAACATCCGTATGTTTCCATGAAAAGATGGGGACCTAGGGACGTCAAGATCCGCTTCCCCATCAAAACGCATTCGTAATCTCCGAAAATTTCTCTCTCTTCCCACTGGCAATACGATGGGTTGTGTAGGAAGGATGTAGTCAGGGAGTGGTGTGGCAGGTTGGAAAGAACTCAGGTGTTCCAGGTAGGAAGACCCAACTTGGAAACTTAGCTTATGTGTATTTGATGTAGACCTTTGATCTTGCTTTTAAATCTGCATCTCAATAGCTAATTGATCAAATGGGGATTAAATATACCAACTGAAACATTGTTATCAGGCTGAATGACACTCAGAGTTGAAATATAAGTAGGATTATAAAACGAGAATGTGGTTTGCAAGGGGTTGGCATAGTTCTTCCTTTATTTTGAAAGATAATTTGCTTGAAATTTCAGCTGTATGCCAAATCCTGCTCCCTGGGGATTAAAAGAAAATTGCAAGGTCCTTCTGAGTAGAAACCTTTACTAGGGATCCACAAATTGGCTACCTCCTCTCCTGGTTTCTTTCTTTTTACCCTTTTTTTTTTGAGTCAGAGTCTCACTCTGTTGCCCAATCTAGAGTGCCATGGTGTCATAGCTCACAACTACCTCAGACTCCTGGGCTCAAGTAATCCTCTTGCCCTGGCATCCCGAGGAGCTGAGGCTACAGGTACCTGCTACAAAGGCCAGCTGTTTTTAGAGATGGGGTTTCACTCTGGCTCAGGCTGGTCCCACTGAGCCGAAAGGATCCTCCTGCCTCCTCAGCCTCTAATCCTAGTATGCTAGGATTAGAAGTGTGAGCCACTGAGGGCCACGTCTCCTAGTTTCGTCTTTCAGGAGACACATTCTTCCCATAGAATGGTCACACTGTGAGAAAACCTTCTCACGCTCGTCTGTAGAATTTCTCTCCCTAGTTTTTGAGATACCCTTACGTCAAAGGCAAAGCAGGGATTTGAGCAGTGTTTGGAAACAAATTCAAATCTAAATGCATTCACTTCCCCCAGGCTGAGGATGAGATTTTTCAGGCCACCTTTTCTGAAGCTACTTGTGCATAACCTGAAGTTGGAATGCCCTCCTGAGGTCAAGGTATAAAAGCCAGCAGCGTAAATAGGAAGTGAGGCTGAAGTCACCATAAATGTTCTTGAACAACTTCAATAGGGAAGGACTGTTTGATCCTCTCTTAAGCTTCCTGAAACCAGAGCTCAATATTTGTTTGTTTTGTGGTAGCTCAACTTTTTTTCTGGCTTTTTAGTGCATAGCTGTTGGTTTCTCTGTTTAAAATGAAAACGCTTTTTCTCAGTAATGATGTTTGCATTCTAAACTGGGTGATACCCACTTCTAAAGGCCATTTCATCATAAAGATAAAGTTCTGCTAACTCTTATAACCCAAAAGATAAAGGATGTGGCCAGTTACCATGCCTCGTGCTTACCTCCTGAAGTGTGTCACTTGGGGCACATACCTAAGAATGTGTGAACAGAAAGTTTCTAGATTTATTTTTACATTGGAGATGTAATCTCAAAGGGTTGGGGGGCAGTGTGAGAGGAGAGGTGTCAACGTCAGTGACTATGCAAAAATGACAAAACTGAATTTTGAGCCTTCAGTTGCCAAAGATGCAAAGGCCAAGGTAAGGTGAGTTTGCTATTCTCCAGCTTTTTGAGGGGGCTATTGGTAATGAGCGCTACTGCTGATGATTTTAATAATCATGGAAGCTCGGTGTTTACCCAGCTCCATGGAGGCACAATCCACAGTAGACATACGCCCAAGAACAACACAGGGAGAGGATGCCCAGGGGCAAATGAAGGGGCTACAGGCAGGAGTGATCAGATCTTCTGCACAAGATAGCAAGAGAGGTGAGCCCTTCCTCTTGGCCTCCTTTCTGGTAGATGTGTATCAGCACCATAAAACCAGCATATGATGTTCAGTTGATTGGCAACTCCTAAAACAGAATGTTCTGAAGTTGGAAGAGCTTAGAACTGGCATGTCAGGGCTTAGGTGCTTGGCAGAGTTTTCAGATATACATAGAGTATATTTTTTCTATGCCTTGTCTCCTATGTGCTACTGTCCCTAAGTTTCTGTTTGTCTTAAAGCCCCTCAAGGTGAGGGAGACAGCCCTGGAGGCTAAGACAGCAATGGCCGGCTCTCTTCCCTTTTGCCTGTGAGCACAGGAAAAGGGCCAGGTGTCAGAAGCAACAATTTTATATGCCATGTATTTCTTTTTTTTTTTTTTTCCTGGAAGCAACTGGAAACCAAATTAGTGACACTTAAGTCCTTCACCTGCTACATGACTGTAGCCAGTGTGTGTGAGTCAGAGTGGTACCAAGAAGGGCCCTCATCTGAACAGCCGCAAGAGTTATGGGTTCTGGCTTGGAGGGAGAATGTTCTACTATGTTCAGAGTCATGGCAACTTGAACTTGGCAGCCGTCTCTGCTTCTGAGATTACAATGCCACATAGCCAAATGCACCTGTGAGGAGAGTTGACCTCGGAGTGGGATGTAGATTGAGAAATCTCTTTTATTTTATTCATAGCTGACAATTCATGTGAACTCCTTTAACATCTGGATGGTTGAGTAGCAGTTTAAGTGTTGGAATTACCTGGCCTTCTTTTTCCATTCTCCGTACATTCATCTGAAAGCTTCCCTCTTCAGAAGGGAAGGGAGATGCTTAGAATTAAAAGGATATTTCCATGGTGTCTTTTGTTTCTGTTTTCAAAGGATATGTATAAGATTAACCCTATTCGAAACTGAGAACCCTCTGTGAAGTATAAGAAGTTATCTTTGTAAAAAGGCTGGTTTTCAGAGGATTGTTAAGATTGGATTTCAAGATAGACATGTTTTAACGTATTTGCACAATGTGTTGCTTTCATGTGTTGTGATCAGCTAGCTTCTGTGTTTAATCTGTAGCATGTGGCAATTTCTATAGTAGAGCTTCGGTAAAAAATTTTACCCTAGACTAGGCAGTGGCTCATGCCTGTAATCCTAGCACTCCAGGAGGCTGAGGCGGGAGGATCCATTGAGTTCAGTAGTTTATGGCCAGCCTGAACAAGAGCAAGACCTCCTCTCCAGTCTCTACTAAAAATAGAAAAAAAATCAGCCAGGCTTTGGGCTGGGCACCTGTAGTTCCAGCTACTTGGGAGGCTGAGGCAGGAAGATTGCTTGAACCTAGGAGTTTGAGGTTGCTATGCACTAGGCTGACACCACAGCACTCTAACCCAGGCAATAGAGAGCATAAGACTCAAAAGGAAAAAAGAAAAGAAAAGAAAAAGGAAAATTTTACCCTGGGTATGCAGGAGACCAGCTATCGCCCTTTAGTTTTAAAAAAAGTCCAACAACATTTTCTAATAGCCATAGAAGGTTCCAAGAAAGTGATCTGCAAGTACCCAAGGTTCCAGTTCCAAAATTACTTTTGCATTTTTTTAAAATGATGTTTTAAAGGATGTTGAGAAATAGTACTAACCATGATCCAACATTGGTGTAATTAGTATACGCATCACATTCTACCAAAACCAACCATTAGTATGTTTGTACATAAAGAAGTATGTGGCTCACTGCATATCCAATTTTCCATTTATCCACATCTTCTTCAGGACTGTATTTGGAAGGCACCCCCATGTTCACTGGCATGGAAATGAGACCCTGTCATGCTTTCTAAAGGGTGTTCTCTCCTGCTCTCCTGCGCTCCCTCCGTCTGCCTCGAGTTAAGTTGGCCCATCGAAGTCAGCATTTCCCTGACGAAGTCAGGCCTCCCCTTTGGCCTGTGTTTTCCATCCTCCTTCTATAAGCCCCACACCTTTCCACAGCCACCTGGCCTGGCGGCTTGTCATAGCTGTCTCACTCTTCCTCCTCCTCACCTGATCCATGTCTGACCCAACCGCCTCTGGCGTGTGAACCCACGGATTCTGAAGACAGCTGCAGCAGGCTGATTTCTTACAGGGCACAGAAGAGGCTCTATTTAAATAATGGGCATCCTCTCTCAACAATAAACATGTCACACAATACTTTTGAGTACCTTCTGGGTATAAGGCATTGGGTTCTTTACTCTCCCTGAACAAGTTTTGGCCCTTAAATATCCCTAGTATAGGAACAGCCTCTGGGATTAAAAGAAAAATATATAAAGTAGCGATCACAAGGTTTTCTAAGGCAGTAACTCAATCCATTACTCTGGTTTGTTTTTCTGTCTCTCACCTTGTCACTCTGGCCTCAGGACTGGTTGTCCTTTTGCTGAATCCGTTCAGCAAACAATTAGCAGCAAAGCTGGATGCTCTGGCAGTGATCGAAACTCTGACTGAATCTGCCAAGGTCTTCCAAGCACTTAGAAAAAAGGCGGGGATCTGCCACGCCAGGCAGATTTGGGGTGTCTCCTGTATGCAGCTTTACAAGTCCCTGGTCTTTTCTGGCTCAGGGGACCACCCTATGGGATCACTCACAATCTCCCATGCCACCCACCAACCTTGTGTCTGAGTGTGGTTTGAGGGTGTAGGGATTGAGGGAAAAGCTTAAACCACAGCCTCGTAGCTGAGCACGAAGGAGCCATAGACAGAGTCCTTGTAGTCAAGGAAACTGAGGCCTGGAATTACAAGCCAACACGGAAAGTTAGCAGCAAGGGCCACAGGATGTACTAGAACACAAGCAATAAATACACCGTCCGTTTCCCAGTCAATGCCACGTGAATCATTCTGGAATGAGAATAGCTAGTTACATTTCTTGCTAGACTCTTCCTGCAGGTCATCAATACCTCCTACCACAGGTTACCGAGCCCAGATATAAATATGGGGAATTTGCGCGTATGCCGCACTTTGTATTTTCTGCCTCTTTCTCAGTCCTTAATTAAGCTCCGCGGCCTCCCTGTGAAGCTGGTCATTACCACTGGGTGAGGAAATGAAGCCCACAGGAGCTATGTGACTTGTCCAAGCCTACGAGCCAGACAGGCCGGGCAGGGTGAGACTTTCCAGTTTGTGATGCCCACACCCATGTGCAATCAGCCTCGTCACCCTGGGTCTTGGCACGGGGAGTAAATAAACAAACAGTGATTACGTTGTTTTTACTTCTAGAGAGCAATGGGTTCTTATTCAAAACAGGAGCAAGGGGCAAAACAAATGGCAAGTGGTAACAAAATTACAGGGGCAGATGGGGGCCCCTGTTTGGGGGCTCCATGTCTGCTTTTAAGTTTCCCCTCACTGCTCACATACCCAGGTATTGTCCAGCAAAGGTGACGTGTGTCTCATGAGGCACTGGGAATTCAAAACTGATACCTTGAGGTCTGCCTTGTTGGATTCAGGTTCAAGACCATGTGATCTTGTGTGATATGTGCTGTAATGGAGACATCCATGGAGAAATATAGATGTTTGGGGGAGGAACATTACCCTCCCTGGGGGATCAAGGAAGGCTTCATAGATAAGATGACATTAAATACAGTCTAAAAGGATGAGTAGGAGTTTGTTAGTTGGAAACAAGGGGAAAGAGCATTGGGCAGCTATGAGGTTTGATAAATTCTGACTTCAGTCTCCACCCCCATATTCGAATCATATAATGCATAGTGTAGAGCTTCGAAGCAGGCTCCGCTTTCATGTCTGGTATCAAACAAGCTCCCTCTGTCCTTTGAGATGTTTCTCAAGGTACTTTTTCCATGCTAAATAGGAGCAAACACCTTACCAGGTTTTCTGAGAATTCCTAGGTTGAAGGCTACAGGTGAGGCCCTGAAGCTGTGCTTTCAAGCCCACTTATGGAACTTACTCTCCGATTTCACTGATTTGTTTCAGTTTATTGAATGTCTTATATATAGGCACATGTGTATATGTGTGTGTGTGTGTGTGTGTATATGCCATAGATCCAGGGTGCCCATAAAGTTCATGTGCCAATCTAAAACAGTTGTGAATTTTAAGTTGCACATGAGATTTTGGACACCCTGTATATACACACATACATACACACATGCATACAAATATGCAGAGGGCACCAAAAAATGTGTACACATTTTAAGAAAGGAAAGAACTGTATTATATCTGTAATATTCAAGTCGTGTTTAACTTCTACAATTATAAGAGGTGCTTGATGTGACTTGTATTCCTCTCTTATCATCCGTATATATTGAGTATTACAATTTTAATACAGGTTTTTCCTTTCTTAATGTGTGCATATATTTTTTGGCACTCTTTCTATATACATATATATTTATATGTGTGTGAAATCAGTCCCTTAAATAAAAGCTGAACATTTGATTAGGGGTAAGGAGAAGGGGATGCGTGGCAGACAGTGGGCATCTTTCACAAGAACACACACAGCTAACAGTGACCTGAGAGGCTTTGTTGTTAGGGTCCTCCAGTGGCTGAACCCACACAGACATTGTCACCATAGCCGCTGTGACGCATGCCCTTCTGTCACTCCCCTCCGTGTTTCCCACTCCGAGGTTCCTGGTCAATTCTCTCCCCCCACCCCTGCCCCTCTTCACCTTCTCCTCCCTCACCCTGATTCTGCTCAGCTCAGTTGTCTCTTGCTACTTGCAACCCCTGTCCCCAAGGTCACAGCTTATCATGGAACTTTCCTAAGCCAAGGCAAGTCTTTCTCTAAGAGAAATTTTGGAATTACAGTGGCTTTCATTTCCATTTGCCTGTCTGTGACCCACTGTATCTCAGCACAGGCATAATCCTGGCAATAAGTGGGAAATCAATATTATTTGTTCTGTGGATTAATTAATCAATTAAATAGTCCTTTAAAAAGCACTGCCTTCTCCTGTTGTTTTACTATACTACAATTCTGGCCTTGAGTGCTGGATAAAAGAAGGCTTAGCCTCCTTAATGAGACAGAGCCCACCACTGCATGGTGAGAAACCTCCCCCCACCCCCCATCACTGAAGCCAAGCTGCCTCAATACAGACTCTGAAAGTCAAGTTCATTAAACCAAGTGGCTGTCTGCCTAGGCCTACATAAAGCATAAAGCATCCAGCATGGAAGGGCACGCTGCAGCTACCGAACATGGCGTGTCTCTTCCAAAGGAGGAAGGAAGCACGGGATGTGAAGGGCACCACCATTACCATTTCAATTTCTTTTAAAAAGAGCTCGAGTAGACTGGTCTAAATATAAATAGTCATGAAGTTTGGGGAATAAGAATGTGCATTACCAAGTCTCTGCATTTTTATATGTGTTTAATATCTTGTAGTTTAAAAAAGATTCCATAATTGTAAAAGAAAAAAAAAAAAAACTCCCTTATCAAAGAAGCCAATTGAAAATGAAGTTGCCATACTACGGAAGAGACGTTTCAAAATATCACACTCTTCCAAGAAGAGAAGTATCTGGGGCCCCCGGCCCCCCAAAATGGGAGATGGCTCTCCATGGATGTTATCAGCCTGAAGCAAAAACCTCAAGTTTCACCAGAAGTCTTTGTTGTTTGAGTTCTTTGAGGTGTCTGTCTCTCACCACTGTTAAGTGTTTAAATCATTAAAGGCCTACGTGGAAGGCCCACATACCTGCCCGCAGAAGCATTCCCTAGCTATTCCCAATTCTTAAAAGCTTGGTGGAATCGCCCTCTCTCTTCGCCCTCATCCTTCCTATTCAAAGAACGTTCATTACAAAGAGCTTTAAGGAATTTTCTCAAACTAGTCCCCTCCTCAAGTCTTTTTCAAGGCAACATGGAAATAGTATTGCGAAATGAATCATTTATTTTAAAATCCCAGTGGCTTCCCCGTGCTATTCTAGTAACTTCCTGGGAAGGTGAGAGAAATGTGCAGACATTCCTGAAGCCACTTTGGTTACTAATAAGTCTCCGAGAAGCCCCAGTCACGAGGTTCTGTCCAAGTTGCCACACACACACTGTCCTGAACCTTCCTTCTCAGTTCTTTATTTATTTTTTTTCCCATTCTAGAACAGCCAGCAAATGATTTCACACCTTTTTGTTTAGCTGCTAAAAGCAACACAATAACTCCCCTCAGGGCTGCCTCTGTGGGTTCCAAAAATAAAATGGGCTCATTTTCATGCTAAGCATTCAAAGGCTCATAGGAATTCTAATGAAAGGCAAAGGAAGGAAAGAAGGAGAAAAGAGAGATGAGGGGGTGCCACAGAGAAGGGTCAGTTTTGGCTTCGAGTTACCAACTAACCGTTCTAGAAGTGATGGGTAGGAAAACCTTAATCAGACAGGTTGTCGATTAAGAGGAGATTTAATGCAATTCTTAAATTTTGCAGCTGTATCTTCGATTCCTAAACCCGGGGTTACTCTTGGAACACAAACTGTTGTTCATCAAGAAGAGTAGCAGCCTACTTCACCCTTCCAGATCAGAAATCACTTGAATAGGAAATAGCCAGTGACTTGCTTCCAAGTCAGGATATACATCCACGGACCTCTCGGATTCTGGGTTAACTTTCAAAATTCAGTTTTCTGGGCCAAAGTTCCACACATTCATAGTGGAAAGAATTCGATGCTGTGCAAATCGCACAGTATCAGGCCCTGCTAGCCAGCCTGGAATGCGTGAGAAGATTCGGGGGGAGAACTTGCCAGAAGGGTGCAGCTCCCCACCTGCAACAAGGGGACCCCTCGTAGGAAGGACATTGCTGACTAGCGCTTTGCCTGCCCAAAATTTAAGCTTCCAGAGATGGCACCTGCTCATTATATTTCCAAGCATGGCTTTAATTAGGTACAAGGCCAGCCTGCTGGAAAGTCCCTTGGTGTGCTAAGCCAAACTCTTGGCTTTGAGTGAGCTGCTACTCATCAGTTCTAGATCTGGCCTGTGTGTTACGGGACTAATGCTAAGAAAATGCCGTGAAGGCTATGTTAAACAGTTTGATGAAAATATTTCAAATCATATTTAAAACCAGCACATGGTACCCCATGATTATGTTAATGTGCACAGCTATGATTTAACAAAAAAAAATTAAAAAAAAAGAAAAGGGTCCAGCCACCTGTCACTGTCAGCCAATATGCAAAGACAGGGATAGGTCCACCAAACTTTGTCGGAAGGCTGGGATTCTGGAGAACAGTGAGAGTAGCCTCTCCAAGACCGTTCTGTTTTTTCATTTCCAAAATCCAGTTTTATACATAAAAGTTAAAAGCAAGAACCATACTAACCCTTATCTTAAACAATAGTAATTAGCACTTACCTTAAACAACAGTGATCGCCATAACCCATGACTTGTAATAAACAATAATTGACATAACCCAGCATCCAAAATAACATTTCTAATTCAAAAGTTAAGCTCCTAAATCAATTGCCCTGAACTACTCAAGGTATACACTTTAAGGTTAAAGTTGAGTTTACAAAACAACCAGAATGGGAGACAGGAGGTCAAGGTCACTTAGGACTTAAACGGACCAGACCAGCTGTGTCCTGGCGGCCCTGGCCTGCCTGCCTCCATCTCATTCTCACCACATCCGCTCTCACATGGAACAGTACAAATCTGTCTTTTCAAGAGAAACTTTCTAACACTTGACAACGATCGCATTTCCACAGTCTCCTCCCCTTTAAGGTAGGCATTCCCATTTTCCTCTACTTTTTTCTCCTAACATGGTTTCTAGTTCTTTCCCTGGGCTGTGATCCACTTTACAGCGTTGCTCTCAAAGCGCAGCCCCAGGAGTGGCCTCACGTGCACAGAGCAGGGTGGCAAACACAGCTCCCTGAGCCGCAGAACACAGCACTCACACGGCCCCAGCTCACCTGAGCCGTTTCTTTTAGTGGATGTGTTATATGGTGGGGTCACTTTCCTTTTCAAGATCTGTGAAGAAAGGGCATGCTAAGCAAGCTCTAAATAGGATTTGCTCCCAGGATCTAACTGCTGCTGAAAGGAACAAAATTTATAAATGGTTCAGAAGGATGCCTTTACATGCAAATATTCAACATGCAAGTTATAAGTCGCTCTTATTTCTTTTTTACTAAAGCAGATACCCGAAAGCCCGCTACTGGGTAAACTTAATAAGAATTACTATACATTGAATGTTTGGAAAGTTTCTAACTGTATTTTGTTCTAATTCCGAGATCTGATCTTTCTGTTCAGGGAATCATAGATTCTTTAGAAATGGAAAGGACACAGAAAGACTTTCAAATCCAGTCACCAGCTTTCAGGAAGATGTCATTACCCCATTTTATATATTTATTAAGAATCCACCAAAAACATTCATACCCACATAATACTTGGAAATTTAAAAAAAAGGGAATAGTCAACAAATACTTCCGAGTACCTCCTGCATGCCAGGGTTATTGAGGAATGAAAAACACAGTCCTCTTTTGCTATAAAAGTCATATTTTTATGGGGGGAGGGAGGAAAAGGAACAGATAACCAATATTTAACCAAGTTTTGTGTAGTAATGTACCCTATGGAGACAATAAGCTAGGGCTGTGATAGGGAGTAACTAGATCAGTAAAAACAAAGTTTAGGAAGAAACATTTGATCTCATTATTGAAAAGGTTTCAACCACAAGAGAATTTGGAAGCAAGTTTTTCCAAGCCACTGAAAACAGTAAATAAAAAGGCCCTGAGGTAGATACAACCTGGTGTGTTTTGGGAACTGAAAAAGGCCAGTGTACCTGGAAAAAAAATAAATAGAAAAAACAAGCAATAGTAGATGTAAAAGTGTAGGCAGGGTTTAAATCACATGGGACTTTGGATTTTACTCTGTTTAGCCATTGGAGGATTTTAGACAGGGTGGGGGCATGATTTGACTTACTTTTTTTTGAGATAGGGTCTCACCCTGTTGCCTGGGCTGGAGTGTAGTGATGTGATCATAATTTCCTGAAATTTCAATCTCCTGGGCTCAACCGGTCCTCCTGCCTCAGCCTCCAATATGCTAGGATTACAGACATGAGCCACGGCACCTGCGTGATTTACGTTTTTAAGATGTCCTTGCTGCCTATCTTATGGGGACAAATGGTACAGAGTTGAAAAATGAAAAGTGGGAAAACAAGAATATATTTCATGGCCTGGGCAAGAGATGATAGTTGCTTGAACTGTCATGGTAGCAATTGAAAGAGAAGTGGATAAATTCTGGACATATTCTGGAGGTAAAACCAATAGAACTTGCTAAGAGAGAAAGAGCTAGGATCCTTGCCTAAAAGGAGAGAAAGGGATGGCACCAACAAATATTGAGCACTTAGTTAACCTATGTACTTTAATCTTAGTATTAATCCTAATACTATAGTAAGGGAAATATATAGTTTTTTTTCTTGAGACAGAGTCTTACTTTGTCCCCCTTGGTAGAGCACCATGGCATTATAACTCACAGCACACTCAAACTCTTGGGCTCAAGCAATTCTCTTGGGACTCACTCTCCCAAGTAGCTGGGACTACAGGCACCCACCGCAATGCCTGGCTATTTCTTTTAGAGACAGAGTCTCGCTCTTGCTCAGGCTGGTCTTGAACTTGTGACCTCAAGAAATGCTCTCACCTCAGCCTCCCAGAGTGCTAGGATTATCAGCGGGAGCCACTGTGCCCAGCCTGGGAAATATTATTTTATCAACATTTCATATTTAAGGACCCTCAGGATCAGTGATGTTAAGTAATGAAGTCCAAACCAAACATAGGGTAAGTGATAAAGTTGGGATGAGAACTAAGCCTATTTGACTCTGTATCTTATGGCCTCCTGTGTCTCTCCCATTGTTTTTCCAAAGTGGAGGTAGAGGGGGAAGCCTGAGCCCAGGCTTCTGGGGTAAGTCTCCTTCTCTGTATCCTTTCTTCCAAGTTATAGGTGCTTAATGAAATAGTAAGCAAATACCATCATCCACTGTAGACTCCCAACCCCAGGTCATTATATTTAAGCAAAATGAAGAATCCTTTCTCTCGTGACCCTTCCCCATCTTGTCTCTCATCCTCACAAGACTTGAGTCAGGATCAGCTCAGCTCCATGCACTTTTAACTACCAGAGATGTGAGCCCCAGTACCCAGCTCCCTTCCTGAGAAGCTGTAGCTTAAAATCACTTGTGCAATCTGATGACAACTCTTCTATATTTAGCAGAAAAAGTGGTGGCAAGGATCTGTCCGGCTCAACTTTTTTTTTCTTTTCTTTCTTTCTTTTTTTTTTTTTTTTGTCATTTCAATGTTTAAAACCTCACAATCTCCTGAAAGGCACATTGGGCTTGACAGGATCTGAGTGGAAGGAAATTTCCCACATCTCATGGGGCTGTCCCACGGAAGCCTTGTTCCAAAGTTACCTGCTTGTCCATTGTCGAGCGGGACTTGACATGCTGAACACTCCTCCCAACCCTCACTTCTGCACCCCTGACATGAAATGAAGCTGGTCCTGTGGCTGCGTGGATGGCTTTTAAGTGTTATTCTAAGAAAGGAAAATAAGCATGAAAGATTTGAGGGGGAAATGGACTATTACTTAATTGTTTATGCCTTTAATTGACATGCACAGCACTCGGTTTTTATTTCTTTTCAATGTGGCATGAAAAGAAGCACAAAGGGCTGCTTATGGCTTGAAAACAAAGGTGAACTTGCCTGGCTGGGGGAAGGGTGACAAAATTGCCGCTGATTCTCTCAAGTGCTTACTATAACAAAATCATTGCCACGGAGGGTGCCTATCACTTATACTTAAAGTGACTAATTCGAGAAGGAGACGCAGTTTAGTTTTTCTCCAGCCAGACTAAACCTGATATAGTATATTGTCCGTGACTCTGACCCTCACCACCATTGGCCAACCGGAGAGAATTATCTACTAATGAAAAACATAACAATTACAAAGAGCTAAGAAAAAAGGAAGGGAGAGACCGTTAGCAAAAAATGGGAATTTTTAAGACAGTAAAATAGTGCCAGTGGTATCACAAAAAAAAAAAAAAGGACAATTTACAGGGGAGGAAAATCATTTACGCTAAGTGCTTATAGCCCTCTACTTTTTAACATACAAGATGTATCAATCTTTGGTTATCAAGGGAAAACAGCCAGGGCAAACGAATTTTTATTAGCTTTAGAAATTTAAGAGAGAGTTTTTTCATACCTTCTTCCAGTCTCCAACCTCATTTTGGGTTAAATCTTATGAAATGTCCTGTCTCATTTTCACAAAATCTCTTCTAATGAGATGAGTTTTAGTGTTACTGTGTCTATTAAGGTAGGAGGTGAAGAAATAGAAAGTTTATTTTTTGTAACATAGCAGTTTTTTGGAACTAAGATTTCCAAAATCCTATAGGCCAGAAGCTAATTAACAGACCATTATTAAGAAAGAAAAAAAAATGCTTTTATGCAATTTGGAAAAAAAAAATAGAAACACAATTAAATAAAAACCCATTAAAGAAAAAATCCATCCCCTACCCTCCCTTTCATAGATATCCATTGTTAATAAGGCTTTAGAACAAAACAGAATTATTTGGCATCCACATTGGAGAACCGTAACAGGACTATTGTAATTCATTCTTTCTCTCATTTTTTTGTGTTTTGACAGTTTCTGGCAATTTTCTACAGATAAATGGGTGATATCTTTACTAGTGGCCTAGAAGCCCGAGCAGGGATGATCTTTTCACATGACATGTGTCAATCCTCTCAATGGAAATTTTCTTTTCTTAAGATGAACCGAAAGATACCTAATTCTTCTTCTTCTTCCTATTCCTGTTCCTACAAATAACAAGAAACCGAGAAAGTCCTTTCTAATTTTCTGTCATAGCCTGAACCCCACCCTTCATAGCCATAGCAGCTAACACTGTGTCATTTTCACCTAAGACCTAAAACTTTAAAGGCAAAGCATCTCTTTCTCTAATAATTTTAGACATCTTTCTGGAATGTCATGTTGGCAACCTTTTAAGATGAAAGAAACCAGTATAAGAATAGCTAAAAGAACTTCTTTTAAAATATAAAAAAAAGAAAAGAAAGAAAAGGACTGGGGCGCAGAAACTACTGATAAGCCAATAGGAAAAGAGATTGGTAAACCACTGAAGGAAAATCCCAACTCATCATCTCATATATGAAAGAAGAAGAATCATGCGTATGTATAAAGCAGAATACATACAGAAGCTGTGGGGGACAACTGGTCAACATGTGGTGCTGTGATAACTTTTTGCTTGTCGGGGACAAATAAATTTGTTCTCCCGCCACATAACAAATCAAGCGCTAGCTAAATTAAGGAAATGATATTTTAAAAAATAACTTGAAGAATAAATGCCTGCATATTTATTTAGATAAATGCAGATTTTCTATACTTTAAAGCAGTTGTGGAACTCACAGCGTAAAACATCCATAATTGGAGTATAGAGCAATGTCAATTTTCTATATGTCAAAGACGATCATAAACAGAATCAGAGGACAAAAGCAAACTGGTGAGACATACTTTTGCAAAAATGAAGACACAAAGTTAACAACCTTAATATATAAAGTGTCACTATAAATCAATGAAGAAAGTAGACGAAGGTCATGAACAATTGTTGAAAAAGAAAATAAAGAAAGCTAATGAGCCTATAAACAATTTTCAGCCTTACCAGTAAATACAAACTTAAATATGAGGGGCCTAACAAAATAACATGATGTTTATATGACATTAATTAATGTCATCAGAACTTCAGGAAGACATTAATATACTGTGTTAATGTAAATTTAGAGAATTTCCTGGTGATGTGTACTAAAGCTCTGAAAAATTTTGATACTCTTTGATCTAGTAATTCTACTTCCAGTAGCTTATTCTCAGGAAATAATTAGAAACACTAAGATTTATGCCCACTAACAACAGGTATATTTAAGTATTATTAAAATAGTTAAAGTTGTAAACACCCTAAATGTCCAAATTAGAAAAATTCTTAATAATTCTTAAAAAATTAGAGTCATGAAAGAAAATTATAAAAATTATACTGCTATTAAAATCATTAAAGAATTATGGCTCGGTGCCTGTGGCTCAATGGCTAAGGCGCCAGCCACGTACACCTGAGCTGGAGGGTTCGAATTCAGCCCGGCCTGCCAAACAACAATGACGGCTGCAACCAAAAAATGGCCGGGCATTGTGGCGGGTGCTTCTAGTCCCAGCTACTTGGGAGGCAGAGGCAGGAGACTCACTTGAGCCCAGGAATTGGAAGTTGCTGTGAGCTGTGATGCCACAGCACTCTCTCCAGGGTGACAGCTTGAGGCTCTGTCTCAAAAAAAAATAATAATAATAAAATAATCATTAAAGAATTAATAAACATATGAGAAAATTTTTTTGATTGAATAAAAAATAATCCGTGAAGTTACAGGTACAGAATGATCTCAGTCAAGTGAAGATTTTATAAAAAGTGTAGGAAAAAATAGAAAAAAAAGTAACTAGAAGGAACCCTTCCTAGATGTTAATGGCAGATGCATTTGGCTAATACGATAATACGATTTGGTGATGTTCTGCATACTTCCTCTAACTTCTTTCTAAATTCCAAATTTTCTGCCATGTCTCCATGTATTATTTTTACAACCTTTTAAAAAGAAAGAAAAACCAAACTGCTACCATAATATAAAGGAGCCAAATGGGAAGCATCATTTTTTCCTCCTGCCATCTTTGATTGTGTTCTGCTTGAGATTAGGGATAACCAAATGCTCCTAAGCCCAGAGAAGTACTGCTACCTGCTTTCAATCAGTTGACTCCAGAGGTTATTTCACCCTTCCTCAAGGGTTAGTTTCCCTCTTAAGTCTTCCTTTTCCCCACATTTGATCAAATAAAAGCCAGGGGAATCTAAGTATCATATCGCTACACCTTTCCCATGTGTTGAGTTGGGATTGTTTTCGCCTATCTTTCCACGCCTGCGAAGATAGACAGAAGGGAAGAACATGGATTTCCTGTCCAGGAAAGGGAAAGAACAGTCTCTATAAGGACCTGGGTGAATTTCTCTAGCTCTCATTCTTGGAGAGCTAACGTTTCCAGAGATGCATAGAACATATTTCCTTAAGAAGTTCATGTGAGAGTCAGAGGGAATATTTTACCTAGAGAAAGGCTTTGGTGTTTTAAAATGGTAGGTAGCTCTTACAGTGACAGACTCCACTGCCATGACCACAACCACAGAGAGAACCCCAGCTGAGAATAAAAGAACTGAATATTCAATCAGTCATACCTGGAGTTGACTGGGCAGAGGCTAGAAAAGAAACAGACTGAGGATATTTCTCACTCTTCTGAGACCAGAGTGCAGTATTTTTTTCTAGCTGAAATTGAAAACAAAATGCAGAGTGTACCTCGTCCAACTTATTTACCCTAACAACTTTAAGAATGTATCTGTTTTTAAGGAAATGGAGGATCTAAGTCTCTGATTCCTTTCTGAAATACCACATACTATCCTGGGATGAAATCTCCTCTGTCCAAGAAGACTTGAATGCTTTTGGAAAAGACTTTTAAAAAAAAAACTATTTATTTATTTTTGAGACAAAGTCTCACTTTGTCACCCTTGGTAGAGTGCCACGGCAGCATAGCTCACAGCAACCTCAGTCTCTTAGGCTTAAGAGATCCTCTTGCCTCAGCCTCCCGAGTAGCTGGGACTACAGGCGCCTACCATCCACCCAGCTAGTTTTTCTATTTTTAGTAGAGATGGGCTCTTGCTTTTGCTTAGGCTGTTCTTGAACTCCTAAGCTCAGGCAATCCACCCACCTTGGCCTCCCAGAGTGCTGGATTATAGTTGTTAGCCACCAAGCCCAGCCTGAAATACCTTTTCATATACAGTAGAACCTCCATACTTGACCACTGCTCTGCATTGACTACCACCTTAAGTTGACCTAATTTTCACCAGACATGTACCACATGTACTTACCAGTGCAACAGACCTAGTTCCTTATGTTGACCACCTCTGTATGTTGACCAGTTTTTTTCCATCCCTTGGGTGGTCAACTTACAGAGGTTCTTCTGCATTCTTTCCCTTTAAATCTCACAGTTCCATTCTGCTTGGCCAAAGCGTATGTTAACTCAGTAGAGGCAAATGCAATTAGAATCCCAAGTACACAGATTATAAATGCATCTAGCAAGAAACACCTTGATAAAGATAACAACCTACAGGTAAATCATTATTTAATTAATTATGGCTTTTAAAAACATATCTAGAACCCAGTAAATAGGAGAATCTAGCTTTTTAAATCTAATTATCTTTGAATTCAATATGCCCCCTTCTCCCTTCTCCACATCCAAAAAAAATCCAACTTTGTCTAAAACACCTAATTCAGCAATAGGCTACTATCACCCTAAGGTTTAATATTCTTTCTATTAAAAATAAGTTAAAATAGCACATTATCCTTAAATTTGGTGGTTAGGAAGAGAAATATATGGGAAGAATATAACCTAACAGCTTTCCCTAAATTGCAATTTGAGGGCCATAGTCATTTGCATTCTTCTGCTTGCCCTGAGGCGGCACCTCAGCTTGCAGGGTCATGGTGGCGTCAGCTTGGCCCAGGTGACAGAAACCATTAAAGGGCCAGGCTGCTTGTGCTCTGTGGGTTTCATTAGCTTTCCTTGTGTAGGAGGCAAAACACTGTCTGAAGGGCTCTGGACTTGCTAACCAAACTGTTCATCACTGAGAAACAGCGAGAAATTAGTGAGTGAGATGTTTATCCAGTACCTGGAACAAGAGTTGACTTTCTGTGAAACATCATTCTGGATCAAAGCCAAAAATCTCTCTGCTATTCAGCTGAACCTGAAGAAAACAATCATGTCAGAGTGAGTAAGGCCAACAACAAAGAAAGAGAAATGAAAACAAGCTGCTATGAAACAGGGCTGAGGGCAGGGGATACCTGAGCTTCGGTAATTACAGAAGAGCTGGGATTTTGTGAGGTTAGGAAAATGGAAGCCCTGCTTTTCTCAGAAGACAAATGTCTCCAGTCATTGAGAGGAGGTTGAGGAGAGGGCTATGGGGAGATGCAAGAACCAGGTGATGACAGAGGGCTCCCCCAAATCCAGGTCAAAGTAATTGTTAATGGAAGTGTATGTATTTTGTGTCTTTGTCTTTAACTTATTCTACAAGTAGACAGAATGATTACAATTATTTAAAAACTCCATCTTTACAGAAAAATATAATATAAAAACCATCCCTACCCACCTATTGCCCTAATCCCAGAGATTATGGCTATGGAAAGTGACATGTATTCTTCATATTTTTTTTTTTTTTGAGACAGAGCCTCAAGCTGTTGCCCTGGGTAGAGTGCCGTGGCATTACAGCTCACAGAAACCTCTCTAATTCCTGGACTCAAGCGAGTCTCCTGCCTCTGCCTCCCAAGTAGCTGGGACTACAGGCACCCGCCACAATGCCTGGCCATTTTTTTTTTGGTTGCAGCCATCATTGTTTGGTGGCCCGGGCTGGATTCGAACCCGCCAGCTCAGGTGTACGTGGCCGGCGCCTTAGCCCATTGAGCCACAGGCGCCGAGCCTATTCTTCATATTTTTAAGCAAATACTAACATATTTTAGTATTTATGCGTATTTTTTTCTTGAGTCAGAGTCTCACTCAGTTGCACTGGGTACAGTACCATGATGTCATAGTTCACAGCAACCTCAAACTCTTGGGCTCAAATGGTCCTCCTGCCTCGGCCTCCTGAGTAACTGTAGTTTGAGACTACAGGCACCCACCACAGCGCTCGGCTAGTTTTTCGATTTTTAGTAGAGATGGGGTCTCGTTTTGCTCAGGCTGGTCTTGAACTCCTGAGCTCAGGCGATCCACCTGCCCGGCCTCCCAGAGTGCTAGGATTACAGGTATGAGTCACCACGCCCAGCTGTATATCTATACGTTTAAGGACTAATTTTTTCCTTTACAGAGCCCAGGAAAAGAATACTCAGTTTGCAACTTCACAGCCATATGGCGAAGGAAAGCGTATTTGGAGATCATTGATAAGTCAGTCATACTTTGAATCTCTCTGGCACACATGACATTGAATTTCAGTCCTATTTAAAGAAGAGCTTCCCTAGGTAAAACGTCTTTGTGTATGTATCTCAGGGTGGAGGAGGATAGAAAAACTACCTATAAGATGTGGGTTGAGCAGTCAATTTTAATCATGCTTCTTATTAATTACTCAGCAATTTCAGACTGTTCTCCACTCTTAACACTGCAGTTTTCCCTCGCATACAATGGGAAGGAGCCGTAGGAGACCTGAACCTGAGGACTTGGTCTCCAAGCACTGCTACCAACTATACCAGCCTTTTGGCAAATACCCAGCCCTTCTCAAACGGGGTCACACATTCTGCTAGCTCACAGGAGCCAGGAAGCTTAATTACCTGCATTTTCAAAGACCTCTGAACTCTCTTAGGAAGGGAGCTGTTTTAAGTTCAGCGTCATATTATCCAGTTCCTGAAGCGCTCATTTTAGAGAGCTAGGGAGGAAGAGTTCAGAGATTCGGCTGTGCTCCAAAGAAAGTTTAGAAAAAGCTTTTTTGTGTGTTATACATCGAGGAAATGCTTTATGGTTTGAGAATAGTCACATCATACTTCCACACAAATAATATGTATCTCAGAAATAAAGGACTTACACTAGATATTAGTTTAAGGTTATCAAAATTCAAACCTATGTGGGTTCCGCTTTTCTTTCCATTACAAGAAGGTGTTCTCTCCTTATCTCCTCCCAACACAAACCTGTATAATGGGCACTGCAGCCATGGGCACTCCAGAGGCACTACAGTGGCAGAGCTGGCCTGGTTATTCTCAGATTCCGGGGCTAGCACTGGATTGTGATGAAGTTTTCACAAAAATGAGGGCAACACATTATAGGGCTGCCAACTTTAAGAAGTATTGTGTTTTTTTATTCTAAGAGCGTGTCCTTTCTACTTTGGGTTATGGAAATGTTACTTTCTTTTATGAATTAATGATAATTGAAGATGGTAGCTGTGGGCTTTTTTTAAACATTCTTATTTGATCAAATTTAAACTTGGCAGCAGGATATTGGTCTCCCCACAATCTCACAATTTCCTTTTCTTTCCTTTTTACATTTTACTAGTCTGCAAAATCCCATCTCTGGAAAACATCAGTCTATAGCTAATTCTGTCTATATGGTATAGGAGAATGCAGATAATCACCATTTTTAGCTCAAACTATTAAATTCCTCTCCTACCAAATCGTGTGCCTCAGCTATTAAGTAGGGCACTCAGTGCACTTGAGTTGTATTTCTCCCTGCACCCTATAATAGGATTCTTAAAATTACATCACTGAAAGATCAGAAAAGAAGGGAGCCAGGGGAAAAAATAATTTGCATAATTAATAAACGGACTGGTTAATGGACTCGGTGTGGATTAACAATGACTAAAAGTATGCCCTATGAAATATTTGGAATATACATATGCTCAAACATTATTCATTGTTTATTTGAAATTCAAATTTAACTGGGAATTCCGTGTTTTGTCGGGCAACCCTACACCCAAGACGATCTGACCTGTTAGAGTCCATACAGGTATATAAATCGAGGTAGCCCCTACACATAAATGGCTATTAATATACTCTTTTGGTTTTCTTTATTTTTTCTAGTTTTCTTATCTAAATGGGAAGCATATAGATTGTTGGGTTCTTATAAATGTATAATCACTTTTGAATAAATCCAGAGAAGAATAAAACAAGTTAACTGGCCCCCAGTTGGCTTACCTGGTAAAGCAGCTGATAACCAGTGTTTACAAGGGGGGCCTGCCAGGTCACCTCAGCTGTCCACTTCTGAGCTGGCTGTTCAGGGGCAGCAGAGTAATTCCCTTCAATCCACAGTGAAGTTTCAAGATCTGAAAGCTTGTGGGTGGGAAGAGAGGAAGAAAGCCAGGATCCTGTGCGGCGCCCTTCACCAGACTCGGCACCCAGCCAGCATACTGCTCTTCGTTTCTTGGTTACCTCTCTGATGTTAAAACTAATACAAAGTTAAAAGCTCCACGTGTGTCACCATTCTACCTGGCAAATGTAGGGTGCCCCACCTAGCTGGAAACAAAAGTAAAAACAAAACTACCTCTCTGGTAATAGTTGTGGGGTCATTACTTTCCATCTCCAAAGTTGACACTTATTTTCTTTTAGGGAAATGAATTGATATGAGCTGGAGATTGGCAGGGAAGAAGCCTGGTGTGCATTTCATTAAAATGTGTAGGGATGTGGGTGGTAGGTTTGGTTTGGTTTTTCCCCTGACCACCTCCAGGTTGGTACAGAGGTAACATGAGGGGAGAAAATGTGAACAGCTGCGTGGGAGTGAAAATCAAGATGTGGAATCAGAGCCAGCTTTGGTGGTCAGTCCCTCACAGATCCCCAGATGGACTGTCCAGGATCAGGAAAAGAAAGCTGGGTTAGAAAAGTCTCATCCTGGCTCCGATCCCATCTCCCAGGGTAACTTCATGTGGACTTCTTCACATCAGTTTTCTCCTTTCACAAATGAAAGGGTTGGACAGACTGATACCCGGGTCCCTTTCGGCCTCAATCTCTAAGGAGGTACAGGGCAGAGAAGAAATTCTTGAACCGCATGCAAAACTTGCTTGCTCACCTGCTGGGTGTGCAAAGGCAATAGTTTTGAAGGAGCAGAGACACACTCCTTGATCTCTGGTCCTGACCATCAGAGACAGAAGTACAGCTGTTCTTTGTTTTTTTGTGCCTCCTCCTGCCCCCCATCCCCCCACCCCCCACACCCCCTTCCCCCTGCCATGTCAGAGGAAGGTTGCTTGGACTGTGCTCCAGTCCTCCCGGGAGCCTGGTGAGCTCTGCCCCTGGTGGTCCCTCTGGGATCCTGGACTTACTGTTATCTTTCTTTTTCAAAGCTGTGACTTAGGCTAGATGAAAAATAAGGAGAGTTCAACCTTTGTAATTATTTGTATGGGCATACAAAGATGAAACATTCCACTTTGTTGCTAAATCACCCTCCGGATTCTCGGAATTTCTTTGCCTTATTCTTTCTGAGTCTTTTCCCACTGGGCTGGTTCTAGTCAGAATCTGTATAAAATACTCCCTTTTGCCAGCAGTTTAAAACAGAACTTAGATGGGAAAATATATACTTTATAAGGTAGGCAATGTATAGCCTGATTTTGACATTTATAACCGTGTAGAACGCATGGTAGTGGGAAAGATCAAAGATTTCTATGTGGTTCTTTGCATTCTGAGTCCTGAAGCTCATGAGTTCATTCTTCTGGGTTTCCTTCTGTGATGACTGGTCTTTCCTAGTGCTAAATCCTATAGCAAAATGATGGGTCTTCCATTTTATCTTTCTCGTTCAGAAGTATTCACTCAAGTGCCCTTTTTCTTCCTGGGGTGGTGGCAACACTATGGAAGTCAAACTGGGTACCACCCTTGCCTTCTAGGAGCTTTTGTGTTACACCCATTCACGGGATGAATTCTCCATGTTAATATATGCAGCAGTCCCTCCTATAGCCCCCTCCCCTCCCCTAGCCCCTATCATTCCTAATCCCCCATTCTTTGGCCTATGAACTCTCTTTAGCCTTCCCAAGATGGAAAACTACTGCGGCCCACACCTAGCACATCGCTGGCCTTTGCCCAAGTTATGCCACCCCATTTGGGATGACCTGTCACTATTGCAATCCATCTGATGACCTGGCAGCTTCCCACCTGCCTACCCAGTTCACTCTTGCTCCATTTCAGTGCCTCTTACAGCAACTGCTCCTGCGTCCTCTTGTCACTGTCTCAGGTCTTGGCAGCCTCACTCAACGTCAACCCATTGATCAACATGCATTGATTCAGCAAGACAATTTGAGAGCCACTGTGTGCTCTGACAGGTGAATAAAATACACAGTTCTTGCCCTCAAGGAGCTTGGACTGTAATGAGGAAGGCAGACAATAAAAGAAATAGTCATTATAAATGTTGAGGGAAAAGCTATGAAGAAAAGGGAGTCCTGTGAGAGAGAATGGGAGGTGGTGTCTATTTTAGATAATGTAGGTCTGCAAAGGTCGTGTTTAAGCCAAGACCTCAAGCACCAGAAGAAGGCAGCTGTGAGAAGAGAGGGCTAGCAATGCCTCCAAGCCTTTTGGGCTTAGCATGTGAGCAGACCCTAAATCTGGGAAAAGGGTGGTGTGCTTGAGAACTGAAAAAGCCTTCTTGGAATCCTCCCCACTTTCCAGACCCTACTTTCACAGAGATGCTGACTTCACGCACTCATCCTCATTAATCTATCACCTGAGCTGCCAGAGGTCACTCTCTAGGTTCCCCTTCCTTGACACTTGGTTCCATTCTGTCTTTTATTATTCAGCTGTATGGATGAGCCTTACAGGATTTGAGTTCTATACTTCCCCCCACTCCAAGGGCATCAGCCAGGGTTCTATTTCTATAGAAGATACTGAAGAAATACTTGAATTTATTCAGCCCAGTAAATATTAACCACATGCCTAGTGGATGCTAGGTGATACTTAGGCAGTATTTAGTTCAGTGCTGGTGTTTAAAAATAAACAAACCCCACCCTAACCATGAGGAAGAAACATCAGAGAAACCCAAACTGAGGGGCTGACCAGCATCCCTCAAAACCGTCAAGGTCATCAAAAGCAAGGAAACTTCGAGAAACCATCACGGACTAGAGGAGGCAAAGGAGACAGGACAGTCAAACGTGATGTGAGACCTGGATGGCATCTTGGACAGGAAAAAGGCATTAAGGAAAAAGGAACAAAAGCCCAAGAAACTGTGAGATTCAGTGAATAGCAATGTACCAATGCTGATTTCTTAGTTGTGACACACGGGTCATAGTAAAGCAAGATGTTAACTGTACAATAAAGTGTCTGGGAACTCTCCGTACTATTTTTGCAACTTTTCTTCAAATCTAAAATATCTATCCTAAAATAGTTTATTTAAATTTTATTACGACACGATCCCTGCCCTCGATAAAAATACTGCAGTAGAGGAAACTCACATCTAAATAAATATTTGCAATGCTATAAGGGCAACAATGGAAATGCATACCAAGTATAAAGTCATTAAAATAAAGGCCTGACTGCCTCTCATATAGGAAGGATTCACGGAGGAGCACCATGCCTCCAGCTGGGCTTTAAAGGATTCATAGGAGTTTGGGGACTATGGAAGACAAGGCTGGGAAAGATTAATTCAGGCCAAGGAAAGGGCATTGATAAGATATGGATTTGTTTCAAACACTCAGTTACTGAAAGAAGAGAAGAAATAAAAGAGAGGAGTTCAGCTTGGGTATTCACAGTGACTAATTATGGTAAAATAGTTGTCCCATTATTTGCGGCTGGGGTTCCACTGCCCATGGCAGCTGATCCACAGGGAATCAGCAGGATTCCCTGCCGTCATTCCCCATTAACTCTTAGGGTCATCTGTTTGCCTTGGACCCCATAGCACCCTGGGGATGCCACAGCCCTAGCTTCTGGGGGCATGAGAGCAGGGACGTCAGGAGGCAGTGACTTAGAGGCTGAGGCAAGAGCCTAGTGGTCAATCACGGTCACTGTCTGAAAACTGGACAAGCCCGAATGCCTGCCACACCTGTCCCTCCAGGCGAAAAAGCCAGAAGGTAGGTGTCATTGAGAGCAAGTGTTTTGTTCTATTGATTGCTGTGGTCACCCCGTAAGCTAGTGCCCTAAAACCAATGGATTAAAGTCAGTTCTCAAAAATATTTGATGAGTAAAAAGACAAACCCCAAGAGAACTATGGTTCTTCAACTACAGATGAATGAAACAAAATGGGAACCTTAGAAGGACGGCCCACTCACGGGTGAGGAGTGACTAGGGATGTGGCTGACCTCCCATAGAAGGATGGTCTCAAATCCGCTCCCGTGGGACATGAGCAGGCGGTTAGGGGGCAGGTGAAGCACAGAGCAGGCCTGGAGGTGAAGGAGGGCCACGCACCTCTCTGTAGGAGCCGGTGTGAATACAAGTAAAATCTCTGAGTGAGCCCACTAGTGGGAATCAGTCCATTAGTAACAGGACAGAGAAGGGAATGTACAGACAGAAGCAGCGACTCTAAGAACGTCACAGGGAGACCCAGAGAGCAGACTTTCCAGACCTCGTTTCTCTGAGGCCCACTCTGTGCGGACAAAGACCTCTAAAGGCTCAACGTTCTAGAACATGGGAGCGATCAGAGCGACAGGCTCACGGGTCTGTGGTGGGGCTGAAATGAGATGATCCCACGCTGCAGTGGGCGCGGTCCTGCGCTCTGAGTATTTCATCGGTGTGGTTTTTCGGGGGGTTGTTTCATTCCCACAAGAACTCTGCAGCTCCTATCCTTCCACATGTATCCTTGAAATAAGCACCCCCTAGTTTGGTGAGGCTTTGTTCCTTGCAAAGAAAAAATAAAATTAAAAGAAAACAACTTTAAAAAATGATTCCTGGTTGGAAGTGCAGCAAATGTGTTTGTCATCATCCAGCAGGGGCCCTGATCCCTAGGGAAGGTCCCGTGCAAAACTTGCTCGCGTACCCAGCGCCAGTCCCCCATGTAAGGTCCCTGCATACTCAGATGTGTGTTTGATGGTGTCTGTCTGCGACACCTTGGGGGCTTCCTGGGGATGGGAGAGTTGGTTCAAGGGGCACCCTGAAATGAGCTGTGGACCCCTGGGAACATCAGAGGTGGGGAAACGGGCACAGCTGACCTGCGCCAGGCACTCCTGACATCATCTCAGGACACTGGGAAGCCTGGGCCCGATGAGGAAGGAAGAATGTGGGAGAACCCTGAAGACACACTTCATCCACGCTGGTCACCATGAAATGTTCCACAATTCATATTTTCACTTTGCTGTTTCATTGGTGCTTTTAGCACAGTGATATTATTCAATTTAATTTTTTGAATAGGACACGTAGGTACCTGATAGAATATTCAAAAGGTGCATAAGGGGATAAAGTCAGAGGTAAGACCTGTCCCTAAGCCACGGTGACCATTTCTCCTGCAGCCTCACAGACGTCTATTCTGTGCATGAGGAATTCAAACATACATGTTCAAAACTCCGCTTGAATAACACAGTTGGCTGTGTCTTGATTTTTTCAGTTCACACTACATCTTTAGAGATAATTCTATAGCACTTTGTATAACACCACCTTATTTATTTATTTATTTATTTTTTGAGATGCAGCCTTACTCTGTCACTCTGGGTAGAGGGCCGCGGTGTCGTAGCTCACTGTGACCTTAAAGTCTTGGGGCTCAAGTGATCCTCTCACCTCAGCCTCCTGAGGAGCTGGGACTACAGATATGTACCATGACACCCGGCTAGTTTTGCCTTGTTCTTTTTAATAACTGTGTGCCATTATACTTTATGGATATACCCGAAGTTATTTAATCCCCTACTAATCCACTTTTAATTTGTTTCAGGCTTTGCTAATACATCAGAGCTACAGTGAATATATGTAAACATATACCATTTTGTACATCTGTGAACAGATGCCCGGGATCAGTCAGTTCCTAAATGTGGACAGGCTGGGACAATGGGAAGTACATTTGTAATGTCATTGGATATTGCAGTGTTGTCCTCCACAGACTGACCAGTTCATACGCCCACCAGTGACATATGTGAGTGCCTGTCACTCTATGATGTCACCAAACGGAGGAGTATAATTTGTTTACTTAGCAAAACGAGAAAAGGATTTGGTTTTGTAGCAAATAGGAACATTTGGGCAAAAGGGTTTTCTACCCTTTTTTCTATAGCCCAGTCTGTGTCTCTGTATGTCTACTCAGAACGTCTGTCCTTTCTCTGACATCCACGACGTATAGCACACACACACTTATAGGTATATACCTATGTACATTGTACCCCGTGATTGCATTAATGTGCACCGCTATGGTTTAATATACACAGGTACATGCACCCGGTGATCCCTCTTCCTATCCCTTGAAGCTTGATTTGTACAGCTTTAATTATTTCTTTTCCATACTGCCATGTGTTTTTCCTTTGGTTCTTTTAACTTCCAAAAGAAAAAAAGTAGTTTCTTTCCAACAGAAAAAAGTGTTTTCACTAAACCTACATTTCCCATTATAGAGGGTCTCTTAATCTTCCCAGAAGTGGTCATGGTTTCAGTATGCTAGGACCTGAATTTCCTCCTCTTTTCTTTTTTCATTAAATCATAGCTGTGTGCATTAATGCAATCATGGGGTACAATGTGCTGGTTTTATGTACAATTTGAAATATTTTCATCAAACTGGTTAACATATCCTTCACGGCATTTTCATAGTTATTGTGTTAAGACCTTTATATTCTACACTAAGTAAATTTCACACGTACCCTTGTAAGATGCACCATAGGTGTGGTCCCAATAATTACCCTCCCTCCACCCATCCTCCCCCCTCCCCAGGACCCAAATTTTTTGGTTAATTTTTCTGAAGCCCTGAAAACACTGAGCAGAATGATACTGGGGCTGCTAATGCTCAGTATTTCTCAGGATTTACAGAGATCCTTTGTCTGAGATCTCAAAGCACTTGATAGCATTAAATCATTATTCCCTTGGCTCTTTCAAAAGCATCTTTGAACGTAAATGGATGTTGTGTGGAAATGAAAGCTCTGCTTGCTGTCCAAATTGTCTGGAAAGTGACCAGGAAGAAAATACCACTTAACCGATGTAGTTTCTAGCCATAGTAGCATGGCGCTTTGGTTCCTTCAAATTCCTTGCCTTTTGTGGATACATGTCTAGTGAATAATCATCTGTGCGGATATAAGCAGCAGACTGCAAAGCATCTCTTCTACGCACCTGGTGAAATAGTTAAATGATATCAGGAGTTGGGCAGCCCCTGTGGCTCATCAATTAGGGCGCCAGCCACATATACCAAAGGTGGCTGGTTCAAACCCGGCCTCAGCTGAACTGCAAAAAACAGAAAAATAGCTGGGCGTTGTGGCAGGCACCTGTAGTCCCAGCTACTTGGGAGGCTGAGGCAAGAGAATCGCCTAAGCCCAGGAGTTGGCGATTGCTGTGAGCTGTGTGACTCCACGGCACTCTACCGAGGGGGATAAAGTGAGACTCTGTCTCTACAAAAATAATAATAATAATATCAGGAGTTTGTGTCCCTGGATAGAAAGGGAGCTGTACTGGACCTTAGGGCCACTGGATTCTCTCTGGTCTGAGTCTCTGCTAATCTTTTCTGTTGGAAAAAATGTATAAATATGCAAAAACATCACTTCTGGTGGTCCAAAGAAAAGGAAGAAAGGAAGGAAAGTAGGAAGAGAGGAATATAGAAAAATAAAAATGAAGGAATGATAAGGGGAGGACCTAATTCAGATGTGATGTTTGCTTCCAATATTGAACAATACCTTTTAAATAGAAAGCCCAGGCCAGCCTCATGCATCATGCCTGATTCTACCAGTGAGTAAGTGTCCTGACTGAGTCTTTCTGCCTTCACCTAGGCCTGTTTCTCCCTGCCCTTTTCCACACCCTCCCCATCTCCACACCCTCTGTATCATATATATATATGTAAGATTATATATACATACGCACACATACATAATCTTACACAGATTTTCAGCCTTACAGCAAGGATTTTAGCGGGAAAATGTTAGCAAATATTATCTCATATTTCAGATTCAGAAACCAAGGCACAGAGGAAGCTATAATTTATTTCATGACAAAGATTCTATATTAGGCACACATATCTCAAATTGCATCTACTGGGTCAAGAATGATTTTGTTAAAAACATTATAAAAAACACTGAACATCACAATGAGGGTAAAAGTTTCTACAATCCCGCCACCTCCTCCCCAACTAATCATACTGCTCTCACCCACCCCTTGATGTCCTTTGAAATTCTTTGTCCACAGGCAGATAAAATAGTGACCAGAGCCTAGAGTAATATGATATTGTAGGTAAAAGCTGGTGCTCTGGAGCCAGGCCACCTGTGCTTATATCCACTTCTGCCATTGACTAGCTGGGCCTTAGTTCTCTGATGTGTGAAATGGGAACATTAATAAAACCCATCTCGTGGAGCTGCTATGGAGGGTTCAATGAGATGTCCAGATTAAAGAATTAGCTAAGTGCCTAGAACGTAGAAAGCACTTGGTACATACTGCTATTATTGTTTTTATATTTTGCTTTCTGCTTTTTAAAATGTACCCTAAGCAAGTACAACAGAATTGTCTGATCAATCCCAAATAGGTACTTAGCTGACTGCTCACTTCCTCAGATTCCTGGGGGTCCCTCCACTGTGGAAAGGCAAGCAGCGGCGTGAGCCCCTCCCCTTGCAGGACCTTTGCTGACCACACCTGTTGTGGGCTTCACTGCTGTCATGATTAGAAAAAATGATTTCCGAAATGTACACAATACTAATGTGAAACCAATAGATAAACAACTACATGCCCACAGGAGAGAAAAACGTAATTAAACTCAAGGGGAGGGGGGGAGGAGGGAAAGAGGATGGGGAGGAGAGGGGATTGGTGTGCTTTCACATAATGGGCACAAAGTCGGGGTACAGAGCTACAACTTGAATTTTACCTAACAAATGCGAATAACATAACCTAATCATTTGTACCCTCATATTATTCTAAAATAAGAAAGAAAAGGGAGAAGAAAGGGGTGGGGAAGTGAGGAAGGGACTCACAAAAGATGCAGCCCGCCTTCAGCTTCCTGGGGCCAGTACTGAGTAGCTTTATCTTTCCAGCCAAATGTCCTAATTATTGCCAGTTCTTTTCCAAATGATGGTAATAAAAGGCATGGGCATGTTGGTGTTTTAAAAGCTGATATTTTGTACTTTAAAAAGCATTTGTGAACTTTTTGTGCTAGTACAATTTCAGACTTACCTAAAAAGTCACAAGCATAGCACACGTTACTGCCATGTACCCTTTCTGCAGCCTCACTAATTATTAACACTTTGTCCGATCTGCTGTCGTTCTCACCCCCTGTGTATAAATGCTGTCACGCGCAGACACACGCCGTGGGCGCCAGGCAGAGGGGACATTCCCCTTTCTCTCTTTCAGGGCCGATTTCCCATGAACGTGGTCTTTCTCTTCCCTGACCACAGTACGATGATCCTAATCAGGGAGTGTAACATTGATAACAATACTATTCTCTGACCCACAATCTGTTTTTGTATTTTTAAAGCCTCACTTAAAAAGCAGGTGAGGGACAAAGATGATAAATGTACATCACAGCCTAATTAGGCCACTTGTTCACCTGCTGACCTCCCCACTGGAGTCATTCTTCAAAGCCCCGCTCTAACAAGGCGTCCCTGCAAGCCTGTGCGGACTGCTGTCCCCACCTGGCAGAAAGAATTCTCTGCCAGGCAGCTCTCTGTGTGTGCCCCGGTTATAGCCCTTCATGTCATACCGCAGCAATTTACTCTCTGGCTCCTCACGGCACTGTGCGCTTTTCTGGGTTTCCAGGGCCTCGTTGGGTAGCTGACCGATAATTGGTGCTCAGGAGATGTTTGTTAAAAAAAATGAATGGGCAAATAGACACATGGAAGCCTCCGGGGTGTTGAACTTGATAAAGAGCTTTTTCTAATCTATTAGATGAAAAATCAGATGTACATAATCAGGGGGCGAGGTGACATCTTCTGAGGAACTTTTTAGAACAAGTTAATAATCGTGCAAGGGCTTTTTGGCTCTTTGCTCACTGCCACTTCCTCAAACTCTTTTCTCCTTCCTCTGCCCCAAAGTACAGTAACTGCTGAAAGAATACAGTTACGCGCAGGGGACGTGTAGAGACTAGACGCTCGGAAGAGCCGTGCCTGTGAGCTAAGGAAGGCAGCCCAGGATTGCAGCGCTTGGCAGCCCTGCGCTGTGCATGGCCCTGCCACGTTAGCAGACAGTAACTTTCCGCCGCTCGCGAGGCCAGTCAGGGGCGGAGCTCCGGGCTGTCCCCCTCCCCCTCCCCCTCCACAGGGTGCCCGGCAACTGCGCCTCGGGCTAACCCGAAAAGCCACACGTCCCAGCCCTGGGAGCGCTCCAGCTGAACAAGTTTGTGGCAGAACCTGGTAACTCCCAGAGCCTTCCTACTGGAGCGGGAAGCCTTCTGTGTCCCCAAGCGGTTCTCCTCCTGGAAGGCGCTGTCACCCGCCAGCCCCTTGGTCCTGGCCGCTGCTCCCTCCCGGCTAGCTGGTGCAAGTGTCACAGAACAGGACAGTAATGGAGTTCAGCCTTTATCAGGCAGCTGCCCTGGGTGGATACTGTAGTTGATTTGGGCATTCCCATGTTCTTTAACTTCTATTTTCATTTAAACATAACTTACATACATTTGCTGCACGCCTGACGCTGTTTCTGATCACTTTATAAACATGAACTCATTTCATCCTCATGACAGCCTATGGTGCTAGTTCAGTTATTAGTCTGTTTCTTGTTGTTGTTGTTGTTTTTCTATTATTATTTTAATTTTTTTGAATAAGGAAACCCGAGCACAGAGAGTTTAAGTCACATGAGAAGGTTAGACTGGGTCCCTGTTCCTTGTGTGAGCTAATGGCATGATGTCTTTTTCGCATTCTCTGGGTTTTTTTCACTTACCTAGTTTTCCATTTGATAGTTATATTATTTAGATCCACCTATAAATATGCATTAATATTTCCTGTGCATTAAATATCCTGGAAACTTCACAGGCGTCTAAGGTAGGTTTCTTATTCTAAAAACAGTAGAGTTTGGTTAGGGAATGAGCCATCTATACTTTTTTTAAATTTCAGATTAATATGAGGTTACAAATGATCAGGTGACAGCATTTGTTAGATGAGGTCCCTGTTGTAGTTGTGCCCCTCACCCAGGAGCTGTGCCATGTACCCTTACATTGCGCCCTTACATCCACCCCCTTCCTTCCTCCCCACCTCCTCCCTCCCCCCAGCTTGAATTAAATTGAGTTTTTCTCTTGTGTGAGCATGTATAAGTTCATCTACTGGCTTCATGTTAGTATTGCATACTTGGGATGCTTTATCTGTTTTGTTTTTTGAGACAGTCTTACTATGTCACCCTGGGTAGAGAGTCATGGCATTATAGCTCATAGCAACCTCAAATTCCTGGATTCAAGCGATCCTTTTGCCTCAGCCTCCAGAGGAGCAAGAACTACAGGTGCTTTCCACATTGCCCAGCTGGTATTTCTATATTTTTTTTTTTTTAGTAGAGAATGGGGTCTCACTCTCGCTCAGGCTGGTCTAGAACTCCTGAGCTCAAGCAATCTGTCTGTCTCCACCTCCTAGAGTGCTAGGATTACAGGCATGAGCCACTGCTCCCAGCCACTTTGGATACTTGCTTTTTCATTTTTATGATACTTTACTAAACAGAATGTTCTGCACCTCTATCCAGGTTAATACAAAAGATATAAAGCCTCCATCTTTTTACGACTGAATAGTATTCCCTGGTATACATATGCCATAGTTTATTAATCCATTCATGGGTCTATGGGCCCTTGGGTTGGTTCCACATCTTGGTGACTGTAAATTGAGCTGCAATAAACAAAGCATCTATACTTTGCAATGAAAGGAGATAGTGAGAGATGCTGACCACGGGACCTTCAGGAGTTGAGAGGATGGGGGAAGTCTCACTGGCAGGAATGATTGGGGAAAGCAAATGGAGCGCTTGGAAAATCAAAGTAGCTTTGAATAAATGAAGAGAGAGGATCCGCCTTGTGGACTCCGGTTTCCTGTCTCTGGAGGCCTGCAAATGCAGGCAAAGATGACTGTGTACCTTCTGCAGACAGTGCCTCAAGCAATGCCTGTGGTTCTTGATCTTAAAATCATAAAGCCCTAAAAGCTTGAGTGGTTTGGTTGATCTGCAGCTCCTGAGCCAGGCGAAATGGCCAAGAAGGATGCTGCTGCTTGTGCTACATGTAGTCCATTATGATTCATTGTGATCCAGTGGCAATATAGAAAAGATATGGGCAGACAGCTTTCGAAGCTGTGAGATAGAGGAAGAAGAGAAGCAGTTAACATGCTTAGGGTTCCAGAATTACTAGTGAGTTTCGCAGTTGCTTTCTGTGTTATGATATTCTTATACAATACAATACAATTTGTAAAACCTTAGCAAACAAAGCCAAACAAAAATCCCTCATCCCTGCTGATTACAAACTAACCCCAAAGGAATCACCAGGACACATCATCGGGGAGTGAGGGTGGCCATATTTGTAGCCCCAAGATATTTCGTCCCAAAATTGATTAAATGAAGCTGGGATGGCTGCTGCCAGTGCATAAAGCTAAGTTCAATTCTCAATAATAGGAGGAGTCAGAACTTGTTTTTGTCTCCAAAGAAGGATGATCTATTAAAGAGCGTGTGTCAATTTTTGTAGTCGTTTTATTACCATAACCGTGCTTTAAATCAAAGAAACCATTACCGTGAATACTGGAGTGCACTTTTCATTATGAAACATTTACGGTAAGCAGCTTCTGTCCAACATGATTGCAGTCAGCGTTTAGTGAACCACAAGAAAGGACAATCCATGTAGGTTGTATTAGTTTAACCGTGTTTGCCAGGAACAAGTTTTAACCTTTTATATAGCTGTAGAGGAAAGGTGCCAGTATTCCCTAAGAGAATACCTGTCAAGTTTTCGTTTGAACAGGGAACACCTAGTTTATGTTTTTGGAGACCACTCCCTTTTTAAGCTGAGGACCTTTGGGCATGTGTCAGCAGGAGGTGTTGGGGCGGATGGGGAAAAACAATCTCACGAGCTTCAAACCCAGCAGATTAGCAAGATTTGCAGAAATGGCTCCATAGGAAACATGGCAGAGCCACTGTTCATTCCCATAACATATAAATGTGGGGAAATGACTTTCAGAGAGTTATTTGGGGGAGTAAGAAGAGGATTATTTTTACAAGGTAAAACTCAGAGAAAAGATTTCTTTCTGCTATCTTAAAATGAGAAAATGAATCATTTTCCTTTTTGTCACTATCTACTCTCATAAGGCTCCTGGAGGGTGAATACGTGAAAGGAAGTTGTGTTTACATATTTTATAGTGCGTTGAAGTCTGGTAGGGCAAATATATCATGGAGTACATATCTTGCCTCCTAATATTTTAATGCAGTTATTCACTATTTGACACATTTCAGAGGCACTGCAGTATGCTAAGTGCTTGGGGTGCAATACCCTCCAAGGTCAGTCTTCAAGGTGTGTGTGTATGTGTGTGTGTGTGTAGGGCTGTGAGCCCCTGTGTCCTACATCTGTCTGAAGGGGCAGTGTGGGTAGGCAAGGATCCGAGAGAGGAGGAATATAGCAGAGGTCATCTGTTGGCCTTGGTCAAAGTTAAGAGAGGTGCTGGTACCCAGCACTGCTCCATCGCCATTTCTCAGGATGGTGCTGCTGTCAAATTCATAAGCGTCCGTCGTCACCGCTGCCTTACCTCCAGAAACACAAGAGAGGAAAACCAGCCACGCTAAGTGTTAATAGCCAAGAAATGAAATAACCGTTAGAAGAAAGTCTGTTTGACAGCTTATCTGCAGCCTGTAGTAGGCTTATTCCTATCTGCTAATTAAAAACTGCCCTCAGACACAGGCCTCATTCCCTTCTCTATGACTTAATAGTTTTGAGAACCAGCGTTTGGCTTATGATTATCACCCTCAAGAGTACCGTGAACTTCTGGAGCTTCTCTTATCGCCAGCTGCCTCCCTGTGTCTCTCTAAACCCCGCAGTTAGGGACACCCTAACCCAACCAGGCCCTGACTCTGAAACAGCCCTGCTCAAACTCAGGCTTAGTAACTGTTGACAAGGACTGGCTGACCCGACAGGCTTCCTGCCTGCCACGGGGCAGGTCTGCCCCTCACTAGCTTCAAAGGTCTTGATGAAGACCTACCTGTGAAGAAGCCCCTGGTTTTAGCTTTCTCTCTCTCTCTCTGTCTGTATTTTAACTTACTCTTTCTTCATTCCTGATGAATACAGCTCTTCATCCGCTGTGCTATGAAATGGTGACAGGCACTGAAATGGGCTGATGGCAGCTGTGAAGGAAACCCCTCCAGGGAGTCTTTGGAGAGGATTTCTCCGAGAAGGCCCTGCACTGTCACGCTTCTGCCTCTTCCTCAGTAGTTTCCTCAGCCTCACTGCCCTTTGAAACTCGGGGCAGCATCTAACTTTTGCTCCTGTATCTCCGTGCTTAAAAACAGGGGTCCCAATTTTCAGTGGTACCAGGTATGATTTCTTTGCCTGGATTAGTGGACAAGTACTTATTGAGAACTTCCTGCATTCTCTCCCCTGTATGATTCATTTCTCTATCAAAAAATATTAGCAATCAAAAAGGCACCTACTGTGCACCAGGCACTGTGGTAGGCTCAGAGACTGTAACACGGAGCCAGGCAGGCATGTTCCCAGTCGTACCAGGGTCACTAGCAAAGAATACATACCTTTAATAAGTTATGCCGAGATAGAAAGGCAAAAGGGCCTAAGGCTACTGTATTGTTAAGGGATTTTTTTGTTTGTTTGCTTTTGGAAGCAATTCGGTATTGTGGAAGACTTCCCCCAAATTCATTGCAGTTCATGTGACGCTTGCCTGTCACAGATGTCCATCGAGCCTTGTTCGAGTTATTTTCCCTGAGAACTCATCCAGTTTACTTACAATAGGTACCGAGGACATTGGTCTTGTACAAGGAGAGATATGACACGGGACGACAGCCCTGCCACTGAGTCAGAAAAGCTTTGGGGTATTAGTACTGCTCCTGATTTGCGACAGCCACAGGCGAGGAGGTGTGGTCATACTTCTGAGTGCAGAGTGCGGAATTATTCGTGGAAAATCAGTTTACTTTTGCCTGACAAACTATTTCCCAGACTCTTTTCCTAACATCTAGTTCTGACATACCTGGTGTCTGTTTGAGCTCCAAGATCAGAATCTCTTAAACCCTGTGAATGCTGAGATTCCTCACAACTTCCCTCAAAACTCCTCTCCTGGGGGCGGTGCCTGTGGCTCAGTGAGCAGGGCGCTGGCCCCAAATACCGAGGGTGGCAGGTTCGAACCGACCCTGGCCAAACTGCCACAAAAAAATAACCAGGCATTGTGGCAGGCGCCTGTAGTCCCAACTACTCGGGAGGCTGAGGCAAGAGAATCGCCTAAGCCCAAGATCTGGAGGTTGCTGTGAGCTGTGACGCCACGGCACTCTACCAAGGGTGACAAAGTGAGACTCTGTCTCTAAAAAAAAAACAAACTCCTCTGCTGTTTTTCCTGACTGATTTCTTTCTGAACCTCTCCAAGGGACTACAAGGGATGTTTTTCTACCTTTCAGTTAACAGATGCCAGGAAAACAACAAACAAATGGAAATTTCTTAATCCTCACCAACCAGTGACAGCCCTCGTGCAACTGGGAGGGTGCCTGGCGAGTGTGGGAGAGAGATTTTAATAGACAGGGTGAGTGAGATGAGGAGCAGGTGCGTGCTGGCGTTAGTCTTGCACAGGCTGCAGACCGTCTTGGCACCACCCTGAGAAGCACACACCTTGATGGGATTCCAGCAACACTTTCATCAGCCTGTTTCACACTATCAGCTCCTGTGTTCTCTAACTGATACTCAAACCACGCATACATGTGTGTGTGGACCCACTGAGCAGGACACAAGGGTTTTGTGTGTGAGTATAGTACATGTATTTACACAATTTTATGCATTTTCTAATATTCCTCATATTGAGTTTTATGAGTCAAATGAAGGTGCATTTGCTTCCCTTGGAGCAGTGGCACTTTGGGGAGGAGATAATCGTAGGTCCCCGCACCACAAGACGTGCGGTGACAGTGATTCTCACGGGCTGCCGGCATGTGAACAGCAGAAACATATGGGGCGGACAGTGAGAAGACAGATTTTTTTCCCCCCAGAACCCTCTCCACCTCCATCCACGAAACTCTGTGTGGCTGAGGGTTTGCAGGCAGCAGCGCCCCCTCAGAGTCCTTCCCTGCACTCTAACAAAAGGACTTGTCATCTGGAGAACTGGTTGCCGTTGTGTCGATTGTTGGAAGTTCAGGATAAACAGGTTTCTGCAACACACAAAGGGTTTTTGGCAAACAGAAAACATAAACAGCTTCCTTCTGAGCTGAGTTGACAGGGACCAGCTATCCTGGACCTGGGCTCTCCTGAGCACACACTTGCTCACATGGTTTTTCCACCCACCGAGGTTCGCTTGCCCAGGTTTGCTGGGTAGACTCAAATCCCATTATTAGCCTTCTCTCCCCCTGGCTGCTGCCGGAGCCCTGAGTATAGTCACCTGCTTAGCAAGCTCCGGATAAGTCCTAAGTCCCAGAGTCACATCCCATGAGAAAATCCTCCCTCCATTCTCACTTTACAAGCTGCAAGGTGAGGGTTACAGATACAGGCCAGGGTGTTACTCTTTCCTGTTACCAGCTTTTCGATGAGATAGGCAAACCTTTAGGACTCAGGAACAGTCGGTTGCAGGGCTCAGTAGAGAACAGAAGCCACCCTACACCCTGTTATCTATATCCCCTGACCCCTAGCATGGTAAGAATGGGCTATTACAGGATTCAGAAGACAGGAATCAGAGCCATCGGCTCCGCCAAGTGCTCCAGCACTCAGGTGAAGAAAGGGTGAGAGCATTAGGACTCGTCCCTGTAGAGAGTGGCAGCTAATCCACCACCAGCTTCTAGAAAGCAGAGGGAGGGCTGCTCGGTCTCCCCTGACAGCTCCTCAATCCATGGCGTCCTGGGAAGGCTATTCTGGTCGCTCCTTGAGCATACGGGGATGGAGCCACAACCTGTAACTTCACTAATATTCTTAGTATCTCAGATGGGAGTTCTTATCCTTTCTGCTCCCTGTGGCAAGAACAGGTACATTATTTGAGAGGTTACTGTTTTCCAGGCGTTTTATATGTATGTAAGCAGATCTATGTGTGACTGCCTGTGTGTATAATCGCATTCTAGCCTTATGAGAACTATGAATGTTAAGTACCCTATTTCTTTGAGAAAACTGATGTCAAACCACTCAGTGCATGTGGCTAGTCAGTGGCAGAAATGGGCTTGAATCGTATTCTGTGAAGCCCCAATGACCTTGTGCTTTCTGCTGTGCCATGCTGGCCCCTCTCCATAAAGGTTCATTGAACCAAAGGCAGGAGCCATGTCCGTCTCAGCAGAGGTTCAGTGAGCTGTGTTCTAAATTCCTGCATGCGTTTCTTGGGGCCTTCTCATCAGAGCACCCTACTGATGCCTCTTGTGTTCAAAATTACACCCCCCAAAAGAACCCCTTAAAGAGCCCCTTTACACAATTGGAGCTTCCCAGCAGTAGCGTTTGTGAGGATTTGCTTTACTTCTACAACTCACTCATTTCCATGTATTCCACCATCTCCCCACCACCCATCTCCTATCTAGGATCCAGTTCCTCCAATTCTGCTCCCCTCAGCTATTAGCTCATCTTCCAGATTGTCCCTCTGTCCTCTTCCCCAGCACTCCCAGGGGACTTCCCTCTTTGTTATTAGGAAGAAAGCATTCCATAAGCCACCTGTATTTAACTTCCATTCCTGAGATATTTACCTTTAGAACCAAGGAACCCATCAACCCCAAAGGATGAATCTCTACTCAGTCAGAGAAGTCCCTCCCTTTTTTTTTGCACCTGGATGCCCAAACTTTCTGATAAGAATGATTAAAGGCTGTTATTAAAGGAGAAAAAATGTACCCATTTTTTTCACTATACTGCTGAAAATATATCCAATTTTCTTTTTTTATTTTTTATTTTATACTGTTGATCCTTGAACAACACAAGTTTGAACTGCTCAGATCCATTTCTGCACAGATTTTTTTTCAGCCAAACACAGGTCAGAAATATAGTATTGGCAGGATACCAAAGCCATGTGTCTAGAAGGCTGACTTTCTGACATGGAGGTTCTGCAGGGCCGACTGTGGGATTTGAGCATGTGCAGGCTTTGGTGGACTTGGGGAGGTCCTGGAACCAATCCCCCCAAATACTAAGGGCGACTCTTCCCATATGACATGTATGCTTTTGCAGTTATAATATACATTCAGTATTGGATTCTTTCTTCCTGCCTAATTTCCCCATGTCAGACTAACTGGTTTGAAAAGCTACTGAGATTGCAGCCACAAACTTACTGTCCCATCACGCCTTCCCATCACCTCTCCCAGGATTTTGAAGACGCCCCTTCACTAACTTCAACATAAGGGGAGAAAGTTCTTCTCTTTGATACCCTCTTTTAAGGTGCCTTTATGGTTTTTGTCTAATCCTTACACAAAACATGCATACCAAATTTAAAATTTTGCAATTATGATCCTCTGTTACATACAAATAATTTGGGGGATTTTCCAAAAAGATCAGGAAGGGACATTTATTTAACACCACGTGCTTGCATCCTGGTGGGCATTTTACAGTGACTTGACTTAAAGCAACCAACAACCTGTGTGGAAGGGATTGTTATCATCCTACAGATGAGGAAACCAGGGCTTAGAGGGACGAAGCTCCCTGTTGAGCTAGTAAGAGATAGGACAAGATCAAAGAAGTATTTGACTCCAAAGCTCTTTCCAATTTGTCCCCTCATGTTCTTCCTTTAGAAAAATCTTCACTAAAGAAGGGTTACATTTTCCAAGGCACACCAGAGAAAATGTTAAAAGAAAAGGAAATGGGGAAGGTTTTATGGTCAGTGACACCCCCCATATTACAGGCTGACAAAAATATGAAACAAATGTAAATTTATTCAAATATTATAAGAGAGGCAGTTGTGATCCATGTTAACGGGAGACCTATTACTCATAATTGATTTTACTAATATTTTAGCATCTGACCTGTTTCTCTTAATTGAATTGAAATGACTTATGCAACACATTTGTTTTACTGACTTTGGAAAGATATAGTCACCTTCACCTACACTTTTATTTTTAAAATAGAATTTTTCAAAAAATAATTTCTTCAACAGAGGCTTTAAAGGTAAGTAAAATACAGTTTGAGTTTTCTTCCCCAGGAAGTGCCTAGAAAATTGCTGTTATTTTATTTTAAGGAAAAAGAATTTTCAAAGGGCATTTTGTACAATGATCAGTGAGGTCACCCTGAACAAAAATAAAATATGTCCATTAAATCCTTCCGAAGAATCACCGATGAAGTCACTCGGGAGAGTACGAGAAGACTGCTCTGCCCTTTTTAACTTCGTCGAAATTAGTAATTCGAAAGCCCTTAAAATATAAACTAATTTCATGTTTGCAGAAAATACTTTACTACTGGGGACAGGGTAAAACAGAGAGAGAGAGAGAGAGAGTCTTAAAAGATACAGAGGTGTCTTAGTTCTCAGCTTCCTCAGGACACCTGCCTTGTTCTACCAAACAGCCGAGAATACCAGTCTGCTGGATTTGTTAATGCCTGGCCCAGCAATCAATATAGCAAGAATGACAATTCCAGGAACATACCAGGGGATTGTTCACCAAAGGAGGTAAAAATTATGACTCTAACCTCAGGCTTCAACTGGGCGTACATCCACCAGTTTCTGCCTGGGGTTAGTTGAGGCTTGGAGGAACATGCCAAAATTAGGGGAGGTTCATTTTTGTTTCTCAAGTTGGCAGGTCCTGTCTTAGAAAAGAAACAGAACGGGCACACCAGCTTTAATGGATTATAAGATGACTGGGGGGTGAGGGAGAGTGGGGTGGGGGTTGGGAGAAAGGCAAGCAAAATGCAAAAAGTTATTTTTGAGAACTTGCGAGAAATTAGGTCTTGCTGGCCAACAGTGGCCCTAGGTTGACATCTGTTGTATGTTAGTTTCGAATGTGTCTGTTTCTTAATAAATGATCTCAGAACTTCAGTGATAGCATCCAAGGGAAAATTCGAAAATGAGCTTGAGGAAACATTTTTTCTGGGTTCCTTCTCCCTGTGCCCAACAGGAAAGAGCCGATAGAAGCCCTGCCTAGTCTAACTTGAGGCCACCCATTGGCTGGTAGGACTAGGATGAAACATCAGCACCTTTAATGTGGGGTTGAAAAACGGAATGCCAGGAAGTTAAAAGGACTTAGGGGAAAATGTCCTTTGGCCTTCCGCTGCGTGACAGGATTCTGAAGTGGCAGCTAGTGAGCAGAGTAGACTCAGTTAGTCCAGTCAGAGGAAAAAAGCAGCAAAACCAGAGGACCAACATCAGTAATATCTTTGAGTACAGTGATGAAAGAGTGAGGATGGCTCTGCCAGAAAGGCGGGTCTCTTCATCAGGTTTCCCAGAGCAGTTTGTGTCTCTGGCCAGCTGTCAGAGGAAACCGGCCCTGCCTAGTGCCTGATATTTATTGAGCACCTACTAGGTGCTACAAGTTCTCTTCTCTAGAGTCTTCATGCAAAGAAGGCACCATCCTTTTTTTTTCTTTCTTTTTCTCTCTCTCTCTCTCTTTTTTTTTCAAAAATAAGGTTATATCAGATAGAGACAGATGGTGATTTTGTTTTCTACCAGCAAACTGGAATTATGGAAAAAAATGCATTTTCATAGTGATAGGAATCCAGTAGTATGCCAACACAGAAGACTCTGGGGAGGGCTAAAGCTATGGTGAACTGAATCCTTTTTTCTTTCCACTCATGCACTGATTTAGGAATCCTGCTAAAATAGGGGATGAAAAACCAAAAGTCAAAGACAGAAGAAATCCACACAAGGCTGTAGTCACTCCTGCTATAGAAATCCCTTTGGAGATCTTTGAAGGTCTGAGGAATTGAACCCATTCAAGAATAAAGAATTTTCTATTCCACACTTTGTAATAATACCCAGCCTGGCAGAGTGAAGGCAATCTAGTGGGCAGAAAAATTTTAATTTACCTCCAAATGTAAATTCTCTTTGACTTTTACCTGCCTAGGAATTCCTCCTTCCTCCCTTTTGTCTGAAATTAGGTTAAAGGTTACCCCAAGAAAGGCCCATGATCGTTAGGTGACCTGACTTTAATAAGCTTTACTACAAACTTTTGATTATCTTCTAATTTCCTTTTAACTTTCATGAACCAAAGCACTCTCAATGCCAAGGAGTTATGGACATTGATCTGCCTGAAAACAGAATAGTTTTTTTAAAGTCTCCATATTTTAGCTCCACAATGCAAAATTTATCCACATGAATACTTGAATGAAATTCAAAGTTTTTATCCGATGGTTGCCCTGGATTGGACACAGTCCTAAAGGGAGCCCCTCTGATCCTTTAGTTTAGTTTTTCCCCCTTCGCTCTCTTCTCTCTCTCTGATCTGGGTGCGATTGCTCAATTGTGCTGTTTCTGTCATTGCCTACTTAGTAACAGCCATGGGCAATGAGCCTTAAAAGTGATAACCCATCATATATATATTTTTTTATTCTGCCGGTCTCATAAAAAGACTACCAGTCATCTATTTCATCTCACTTATTGTCGATCAGTCCCTCATTTTTTACCTCCTTACCGTGATTTTCTTTGTGCTGTGGTTCCCAGCCACGGCCCGCTTCCTGCTGAATTAAACTGCAACCCAGACAAAAACTAAAGAGCACATCTCTCCCAAAGTTCACTCAGAAGGTCACCCCTGGTGAGATGGACATTGCAGATGTGCTAGAAAGATTAGAGGCCGCTTTGATGAAACCTGCATCTGTTCTTTGCTCTTGGTGCTCAGAGTGGAAGATGGGATGGATTGCCATTGCCTTGCATCATTTAAGATTTTCAACGAGCACCTCCCATCAAAATTCCCCCCAGACCCTGGGTCGTGTGTGCATGCGCACGCGTGTGTGTTTGTGTGTGTGTGTGTGTTTTACGTGACACTTTAAAATGATCGAGCTGTTCAAAAGGACATTGCCAAGTGAGCTCTTTGCAGGGCTCACATTCCATTAGGTTGCCCTTCTTAAGGTCTCTTGGTGGGCCCTCTGTTCTATTTGATGGCAATTTCTGTTCATTCCAGATTGTATTAAAGCTCTTTAGTGGCTTCAAACAGCTCTCAAGAGCTGCAATTTTAGCATTTGGGTGCTGATCACATCAGTCCCTGGACTTTTGTTATTTTTCACCCCTTTGATGGTTTTCCTCCCTGCTTCTGTTTTCATTGGCTCCCACTTTCATCTCCACTGTCTGTTCTGTAATGGTGTTATCTATTCATTCGAGAGAGTCCGGCCATTCAGCCCTCTGAAGAAGAGGCCATTCCCTCACTTCTCTGTCCTGGCTGTCCCAGTGGGTAGTCCACGATTTGTGCCTTTCATCAGGCAACTGTGGAGACCCCTCTTTGGGCAACCACTTTGGTGATGGGATAAGGATTCATGTATCATGATTTCATTTTTATCAACCTCTTCTGTGTCTTCTCGTTTGGGGATGAGATACGGCGGTCTCCATTCTGGCAGGTATTTTTATAAATGGCTTCGTCTCTGATCATTGCCAATGATGAAAGGTAGGCCACCTCATTTCCATGCGATGGCCTCTCCACAGATAGATATTTATTGTCTCTTCCTAGAGTGTGACCAAATGATGGGAACATGGAGCAGGAATGCCTTGAGGATTGCATTCCTGGGCCCGTCAGGATCTCTACCTGAGACTTTCTCTAAGTCATTTAACCCCGGGACTGCCACATTTTTATTCCCTCTAAAATCCCTATCACAAATGTTGCATGCTATTTTGCCTAATTTCACATTCTATTGCAAAAGCTCTAGTGCCAAGTAATATAATTTTTAAACGATAATATATAACCCATTATGGTTCTTTTCTAAGCTAATGTGGCATTTCTTATCAAGCAAAGTAAGTTAAGAGCAAAGGAATAGTTTCCAAATGAACATCCATGGCATTAGAAGTAGGTTGGTTTTAATTAAATCACAGGAACACTTCTTTCTCCTATTGGTAAACACATGTGACACAGCCTGCCTTGACCTCACCCCATCTGAATGGGTAAAATGTTCAAGTGTCCAGGAAAAGTTTAAGTAAACAAAGCAGAAACAGAGCCACAAAGGAGAAGAGCTACCATTCAAAATAAATTCTTAGCTTCTGAAACCACTGTCATGATGAACATAGGGGCCCCTCACAAACCCTCTGTGCTTCTGTGTCACACGGAAAGGACTAGAGACTGTACATCAGCCACACTGTGGCCATCCTTGTTGCACACTGTACATCATTTGAGCTGTAGATTATTTCTGTAGATTATTATAAGGCCCAATTAATTAAAACTTATTTGGTAATTTACTGGGGGCATGTTATTAAAAAGCCATGTACATGATCTCTTGTGGCAGGAATGAATAGATGATATACAAACGTGTGACTAGAAAAGAATGTATAATTAGTGACAAAAAAATCTTCTGAAGAAATAATAAGACATCCTCCTGTCATTTTCAAAAGGTCTCCTATGGAAAACTTCCCTTATCCTTGCCAACCTGAGCTCCTTGGAATATAAATTCTTCAAGAACAGAAAATCAGTTTTCTGTTCTTGAAGCGTACTGTTCTTGAATACGTAGCATGGAGCATCCTGTAGTGAGCACCGGAATGGGAGTCAGCAATGCAGGTCCCAGCACTACCGTCAGCGGTGTGACCCGCCATGCCAGAAGTCTGTCTGAGCTTCATTTACCCAGCTATGCGTGGGGAAGATAATCCCTGCCTGCTGCTTTCCTGGGCATTTCTAAGTGTCAAATCGTGGCCCTTAACCCGCATGCTCATTAATAATATCAACATAATGGTAGTAATAATAATAAAATTTAATAGCAATTTAGAGGTGGCCATGGTGCTTTTAATACAAAACAGAATTATTCTGGAACTGGCACGATACGTAAAGTAAAAGAAACAGAAACCTAAAAGCATCTGAGCTCCTGGTCCAGAATATTCTCAGTATGACCCTCCCGTTCCTCCGTCTAGGGAGGAGCCAAGAAAATTTATCTCAGGACCTTCGGCTCCTGCCCTTGTAAAGCCTGTACAATGTGGATCTAGCTTGGCAGGTGGAGAGGCAGCAGTTTCCATGCTTCTGACAAATTAACTAGTTTTTACGGATGTTTTGCAGCTGCCCTGGAAACAGGCTAGCAGTTCTGAAAAAGAATTACTGCGGCCATGAAGAAGGTGTTGGTATCGTGCGTGCGCATGGATAAAGCATTCTTTTAAAAACCGGTCATTTCACCTGCTCTGAATGGAAACAGTGCCAAGTTGTGCCTGTGGTTTTCTTCCTTTTTCCCATCAAACTTCCTTTAACTGATCATTTTCCCTTTTCCAGAATCCACGAGCAGGTTAAACATTATTATATAAATAGCAATTGCAATAAATGCCTTTATACAATGATATATATTTAAACCTTACACTGAACACTCATAATTCAAGGAAACACATACAAAACCCTTCTAGCTTTAAGTAGGGAGGGAGAAACTGTGTTTGAACAGTTTTTAGTTTATTAATACTATGTTTGGCTAATATTAGAATCGAATGAAATACCTGTGTATAAAACAGATGTCCTACCATGGAAAGTTCTTCATGTTTCCAACAGGCTTCAGAACATAGCTTAATGAAAGTAGAATACCCAAGTCTCTGATTATAAGGTCTTAAGTAATTAGGGTTGTTATTTTAGATATGTATACCAATGCCATAGTCACAGGCATTATCTGAAAATGAGATATCCCATATAAACTAGTTTTCTGGAGTGTACATGGTCTCTCTGTAAGTGCCTAAACGACTTCACTTATTTGGAAAGTGGGGGCTTTCAAAATATATTATGTAAGTCCCTGTCTTCTTAGAGTTCATGGGCTAATCCATTCTTAATGATTCAAAGTCATTATAAGCATTAATTATTATGGCGTGTACAGTATGCTGTAATACAGGATGTCCTCAGAGACTCTGCAGGTGTGGTAGCTTGTTTGCTTCTATGCTAAATGGCCCCATGCTGCAATAAATTCTGAGTTCTTATGTCTAACTTAGTATCTTAAAAACAAAAAAAACTCTGGGGTGGCGCCTGTGGCTCAACAGAGTAGAGCGACGGCCACATATGCTGGAGGTGGTGGGTTCAAACCCAGCCCCGGCCAAAACAAAAAACCAAAAAAACTCTTCCTTTAATATTTATTGTTTCTTCTTGCTCTTATGGCAGAACTCAGTTCCTTTCTGCTGTGCTTTTCCAAATATCTTTAATATCTTTTGTATATCGGCGATCCAGATATATGTCCGAATTATGTCTTACATAAGAGAAAATAGAGTCTGAGTGAATGGGAGAGGAATTTTTTTTAGTGCATATAGAAACTTTGGATCCTGGAATTTTAGTGGTATCTTTGTCCACGTTTGTGTCTTTTCTGTTCTCTTTTGTTTATTTTTTTGTTTCCTTCCATGTTCTATTTCATAAGGCTTTCTAGCGAGAGCTCCCTAATTATGACAAGTGTGGTGACGATTATTTATATTTTGCTGATAGCAGTTTTAATCTAGTGTTACTTTAGATGACCACTTGCCTTACTGGAAACGGCACACCGTCTGCCGTCTTAGTGCCAATTTTTTGTGCAGATCCCAAAATGGGACTTTTTAAATTTTAATTTCCTTTTTCAAGTATCTTTCACTGTGCCTCACCCAAGGTCCACTCCCTGAAAATATCTGATGATTAACTGAGATTTAAAAATAGTTATCACACACAAGCTACATACAAATGAAACTTTCCAGGAACTATATATGTCTCTCATGTTCTGCAGAATGCTCTGGGCTTTTCACACCTTGGTTTAAAAAAAGAGTCAGGAAAGATCAAGTTGAGCATAAATGATAAAGTTAATTTGTAAAAGGAGCTGAAAAGAGAACTCTTTGTATGAATTCCAAATACACTGAAGCTTTCCTACGGGACTATTTTGTTGATGGAAGAATCTTTAGTTCATAATTAGGCACCCTTTAGTTCATTCATTCGTTCCAACAGTAGCATTTATTGAATGCTTGCTGGGCCCCACCAGGGGTGCACAGGCTTATCAGCCACAATCTCAGGAAACAGACATTTTGGCCAGAATTCGAAGGTTGCTGTGAGTCAGAGCCCAGCTGCCATATGTTAGAAGCATTCCCCCAGTTAAAACCAAAAGCTTTAAAGCAAAGCTTTAGCTTTTTTTTTTTTTTTTTCTTCAAACTAGCCTTGATTCAATGAGAACAATCCCAATTTTTCATGTTCTGGGAAGGAATCTGCAGAAGTGGTGTCATAATGTTTTCCTGTTTGCTGACATGTCATTCAGAAGCCCTGTCCAAGATCATTTACAATAGCTTGGAAATAATCGGAAGCGATGCGCCTCTGTGGAAAATACTTGCAGGATGCCTGTCAGCAAATGGTGTTTTTTAAGCCCTAGGTTTGATTTAGACCGATTGTTAGGTTCCTTATGACAATTTATATGTTTAAAAAGTGTCGTCTCCAGAAAATTGAATATAACTGTAAGTGAGGAGACAATGAAAATGTCACAAAAAATAATCATTATTGATACTATGGTTTTATGTATCTGTTCTGCTTTGTAATCAAATACACATATTCAACCTCTCTCCCCTACTACCATGAGCTCGCCTTGCCAGTGATCCATCATGTTTTGCATCTGCTAAAGACCAATCATCTTAAGTAGGGTTCCTTAATTATATTTGATCATCATAATCTTGTAAAAAAATCATTTGTATACATTTCGAGTGAAAGAATCATTGTTTATACAGCTTGTTTCCTACTGTATTTTAGCATTTAGATTGTCATTAGCCTTAGTTACACATAGAAAGATGGAGATAATCTTATAGAAATCATTGGTTTTTATTGCCTGGAAGTCTTGAGGGACAGAACAGATTTTTGTAAGAAAATTATTCCAGACAGAATCATATGCTTCTTAATTAAATTTTGTTTTTTAGGAATGCTTGAAAGAGAAAAAAAAATCTCATTTCCAGGGAGTACATACTCTAAGTACATTATTAAACAATCACTTTTAAACATTCAGAAAATATTTTTGAAATGGAGTAGATAAGTCGTCAGTTCTTGTGATGACGTATGGATAGTATAGTGTATGTGCCCTTGAACCTGAAGGCTAAGGCTAGGTTGATGGAATAGCAAAACATCTATTTCTAAAGTGAAAAATTATCTTAGTTATTGAGAAGTGCTATTGTCTAGATATCTAAATAAATACATTGTTCACTGTTCATCAGTATATTTTGTATTACTCATATAGTTATAGAGTTATAGATGTCTGGTTGGGCATCATAAACCATTCCAATCCAGGGATTATTAGGAATCAACAATGTGCCGGCTACTAGTGGTTTTCATGTTTGCTGTCTGACTTTTAAGGTCTTAAAAACATCTTTAAAGATAGGTATTATTTTTCCAGTTCTACAGGTGGAAAAACTAAAGCTCAAAGAATATAAATAACTTGTCACCAATCACACAGCCCCTGTTAGAACTAGAATGGGAAGCCAGATTTCCCAACTCCAATTCCAATCAATACTCTTTCCTCCATATATGCTACGTGCCAATCAGTGTTTATTTATCCAACAAGTATATACCCAATGCCTATATGCCAAGCACTATGGTAAGCCTTAGAGGCATAAGAGATACAAAGGTGAATAGGACAGATGTTTCCTGAATGAAAACTTTTAGTTCGGTGAAGAAGACAGAAAACATAGCAAATGTTTACAAAAGCCAGAGTGAAGAATCAGGTTTGCAGAAAGGGAGGAACAGGATGCCAGTTGGAGCCCAAAGCTTGTCTGATGGTGGCTGGAGTCTTGGCTAAGACCTCCTGAAGGCAGTGACATTGAAACTGAGACCATGGAATAGCAAAAATAGATACACAAGGATTGTCTGTTCTCATTAGTGGAGGATTTTGTATGTGTGACTTTTCATACTTACTAAAATTTATCTGTAACCCCAAAACCTATACTAGCTGTAGGTCATCGCAGACAAGCACATACACAGTATCCCCGTACACGCTCCCAGTTGAGGTTCATCAAGGTCAACGTCTGCTGTCCCATTTTTGCTATCATATTGTAAGCGCATGTCCTTTTTGAGATCTGTTTATTTAATGCCACATTTTTCTGCTTTTTGTGCCTTTTGTTGGTGATCTCACAATTGTAAGTGGCCCCACGGCCGGGAGCGGTGGCTCACAACTGTAATCCTAGCACCCTGGGAGGCTGAGAAGGGTGGGTTGCTTGAGGTCAGGAGTTTGAGACCAGCCTGAGACCCATCTCTTAAAAAAAAAAAACAAAAAAAAACCTAGCTGGCCATTATAGTCCCAGCTGCTAGGGAGGCTGACACAAGAGGATCATTTGTGCCCAGGAGTTTGAAATTGCTAGGAGCTATGACACCGTGGCACTCTACTCAGGGCAACATAGTGAGACCCTGTTCAAAAATAAATAAATAATACAATTAAATCAATTAAATAAATAAATAAAATAAAGTGTCCCCACAAGCATAGTGCTTGCTAAAATGCTGTGTAGCATTGCTCAGCATGAGAAGGATGTGATGGTACCTTATGGAGAAAATTTGGTGTGTTAGATAAGCCTCCTTTAGCCATGAGTCATATTGGCTGCCAGTTCAGTGTTAATGAATCAACAACATATATTAAATGAGATGTCTTTAAACAGAAACCCACATAAAACAAGGTCGTGTGTTGATTAATTGGCAAAAATATTATAAGCGCAGACTCACAGATACCTATTTCCCCCAGGAGCAATCATTTCATATTCTAAAATTCAGTATTACTGGTAACTTTGTAAAACTTACCTACAGCAAATGACCAGAATTGACAATAGGTAGTAAATATCTATCTGACAGCGCCCAGTGCTGGTTGAGGATATGGAGCAACTGGAACTCTCAGACACTGCTGATAGGAATGCAGAATGGCACAGCTACTCTGAAAACCATTTGGCATTCTTATAATTAAATGTATACATTCATTCCATGTGATCTAATGATCACATTCCTGGGTATTTATCTATGTAGAATAAAAACTTACATTCATACAACAGCCTGTAGTCTGAATGTTTACAACAGCCTTGTTTTTGATTGTCCCCCAAATGGAAACAACCCAGCTGTCCTTCGGTTGGGGAATAAACAAACTATAGAATGGAATATTATTCAACAATAAGAGGGAAAAAATGATGGATACGCTCACCGACATGGGAGGAATCTCAAATGCTTTATATTCAATAGAAGAAACCAGTCAAAAGGTCCCATAATATACGATTCTATTGAAATAATATATATATTTTTTGAGACAGAGTGTCACTATCTCACCCTTGGTAGAGTGCCGTGGCGTCACAGCTCACAGCAACCTCAAACTCTTGAGCTCAAGTGATCCTCTTGCCTCAGCTCCCAAGTAGCTGGGACTACAGGCGCCTGCCACAACGTCTGGCTATTTTGTTGTTGTTGTTGCAGTTGTCATTGTTGTTTAGCTGCCCCAGACTGGGCTCAAACCTGCCAGCCTTGGTGCATGTGGCTGGCGCCGTAACCACTGTGGAACCACTGTGGAATGGGCGCTGAGCCTGAAATAATATTTTTAAAAGGCAAAACTATAGTGCTAGAACACAGATCTGTGGTTGAGGAATATGCTAACTACAAAGAGGCCCAGAGGAATATTGAGGAAGAGGAGACAGATTATTGGTAGTTGTAACAGTAAATGCCTTAGTCTGTATACTAAAAAGGGTGAGTGTTACTGTATGTCAATTATATTTTAATAAAAAGATGGGGAAAAAAACCCTGAGATTTGAAGGACACATCAACATACAGTGCCACAGTAACATTAGCATATATATAAATGTATGTTTAACGATAGTTCTTGTTGAAAAGATGCTGTTAGTGGAAAATAAACAGTATATAGTAATTTATGTTGCACTACAAATTGAACAGGGATCATTCTAAACATATAAAACATATTTTCTTTTCTCTTGTTTTGTTATGCCTAAATCTACTATGGTGACAAGAAACAGTTTCTTACTTTTTTTTTTTTTCGGACAAGAAATGATGTCTGCAAATGAAACTGTGGTGCTAATATATGCATTATTCATAAGGGGACAAAACCTTTTGTTTTTGAATTATCCAGTTAAATAGCAGTTGACCTGGAGGTAGTATAGAAAACAAGACCAAGGAGCGAATATAATAATATCTCTTACTTTGCTAAATTGCACACGAACTTTGTGGACACCCTGCATTGTATAATTATTGAATGGCAGCCACTTGTCAGACACGGAGAGTTGAGTTTCTCATTTCCTTGGAAGAGGGAGGCCTAACACCTAACCTCTTTGATTGTCTTCCAACTCTGATATTTCCCTTTTTTGTTTACGATGGCTGTGCCACATTACCTTTGTTATATTTAAAGGCACAAAGATGTTTTATTCAAATCACTATTACATTGTGATTTATGAAAGTCAGTTTCACCATGTCACATGTCTATAACCTTTGGAATAATGGGCACAGTGAGCTTTCTGAGACTATTACTGTGCTTAAGCCTTTACAGCTAATTTGATAATGCATATCAGTAGTTTCTCAATAAAGTATACCAGAGCTTACACAAACAAGGCACTCTTTCTCACTTGTGTTATATTTTGGTAATTACTTTATTTATATTTTACTTAAGATGCACTTTCAAAATATCTCAAGACTATGTGTGTTCCACGTTTTTGCATAAATAATGAGACCCATTCTTCACTATAGTTACTTAATAACATAGACAACAATTTATTCAAAGTGCATTGAAGATTAAATGGCTGTGCTTAAGATTATTGTGCTACCAAAGCCATTTGTTGGGTGATTGAAGAAGGTGAACGAAATTGCTATATTATATTGACATTTGTTACAAAAACTATCATGGAAAAGAGCAGCATCATAGTTTGTACAGAGGTGAGCATAAAAAAAAAAGAAAGAAGGGCAGTGGTGATACAACTTGGAAAAGTAAAAACAGTAAACGTCTTTATCTTGTGCTTTCTATACAAGAGAGAGTAGCGTGAACTATGAATTTGTTACTTTTTTCACATATTTAACAGATTTTTCTTTTATTCTGGTATCTTCCGGGAATGCCAGCCTTGGTTTTTGTATTTTTAGTTTCTTTGTAATCCTATCTAACATTCCATTAACAATATTTGGCGTTGTTTAATTATTCCATAACACAGAAAAAACTCCCCTCAAGAGTTTTTAATGTGTAGCAAGTATTTCTTAAATGTACAAATGGCAACATTGTTTTCCAACAGGATAATTACAGCCGTGTACAGTATGTTTCTTCATTAGTAGTAATTAAATAATTTACTAAATTGTGCAATAATTCATAATGACACATGCTAACCCTGCTCAATTACAGGAGCTAGTGATAAAAGAATTTCTCGCACACATGCCTAGATGTTATTCTAGTAGTAATTTTTGATTTCTGGAGAAGTCTGCTTGCCATTTTCAAAATACTGAGCAGTGCTGAACTCAAGGAAAAAGTAGTAACATTTTAGAGAGTCCTGACCTAATGTTAGGAGTGCACTCCCTAGAATCAGTTTCCTTAGATTTATCTTACGGTTCTACCAGTTATTACCCAGGTGTTCTTGGACAAGTCACTTAATTTCTCTGGGCCCCTGTTTTCTCATCTGTAACATGAAGATAATAAAAGTGCAAAATATTTAGAGGTGAATGAAATGATAAAAAGAGCATAAAATCAATGCCTTCCATGGAAGAGTTCCCAAGGAATAATTCACCTGTAGGAGACATAGTAACAGCAACAATGACAGTATTATATAAATATTGGAAAGCCAATTTGATTTCAGGAAAATTATCTTGGGAGACATAAGGTTTAACTGGATACTAAAAATTTAATGTTAATTTTGGAGCTTCTGAATAGAATGCCTCATTTAACCTGTCTTCATTTTACAAAATGTAGGAATTGTTTTTAATTCCAGAGAAGCGCGATTATTTTTGAAATGTAAATCTCATGTCTTTTGAAGAATTTAACATTTTTATTAAAACAAAAAAAAAATGTCCATAGCTATTCTTGTTTTAGTGCTCACAACTCACTTCCATGGTGCAGGACCAGACATAAATAATAGATGGACTTCTGGGAGCAGAGGATAGACTTCTGATCAGACGCTGTCAGCCCAGCTGAATCCTGTCCTGTAAGCTGGATCTTAAATGTGAGCATCAAAACCGCTATTGACATGTGGCACAACTGTCTGAAATGTCAATAGTTATCAAAGGAGTATTTCATAATGCAGAATAATTGATTACTTTGCTTGACTGAACAGGAACATATTTTCTCTGTGAAAGCAAAATAATGCCAGCACTTGCTCCTGGAACGTTCTTCGCTGTGAGATTTGGATTTCCCAAAGAAGCCCACGTTACTCTGCGGTCCTTGATCACGCATGACAAAAATAGGGAAAACCATCTGTAACTGCTTATCTTTTCTCCATTATTTGAAAATATATTTTTAAGATTGTTCTTTAAAGGAAATAAAATATGGCCTGTATAAGAAGCATCTGTATTAATAGAACTGTCTCGGGTAATTTTCAGAACTGAAATGGATGAGATACAAAATCAAATAACATTCAATTTATCTTGTTCATCCTAAAATTCTCTGCTTAGCTTTTCACTCTGATGAAATAACATCTGTTTCCAGTTTTATTCTTCCTTGGTGTGCTGTGATGTGGAACTCTTTTGCTCTATGTGTTTTATTAAGTGTAATTTAGCTTTATGACTATCAAACCAACTATTAATCCTTACAATCAGACTATGAAATAGGGGAGCTGCAGAGAGATTTATTTTCTAAAGCACATTCCATTCTTCTGCCCTCAATTATTTTTTAAAACTATTTCTCTAAACGTGTATAGTTTGCAGAGTTTCATTCTAGGTACCTTGAGGGAAGACAGAGGAGGCATTAATAGCCACCACCTACATTTGGGGCTCTCCCCCCATCTTGTCTATATGTATTTTATGCTACTATAAACCCTTACTACTAGCTGTTCCTTAAATAAAAAACGCGTTGTCTATCCGTATATTCAGTGTTTTTCCAGCCTTTGAAGAGGCCCTTCATTCCTATTTCTATCTATTACATATAGATGTAATAGATATTACATCAAGGTCTCACTCAGATCCTATGTCCTCCATGAAGTTCTTCTTTTCTTTTTGTTTTACAGTAGCCTTTTATTTTTAATACTTACTATGCTCTGAATTCATAGGGAAAGGGTCCAGCAGCTTGGGGAGGCACTTTCCATTGAATGTGACAAAACTTGCTATGCCTATTATCCCATGAGTTCATGGGGAGTAGGTTCCAGCACCTTAAGTTTCTGTTCTATCGGTTCTCTTGGTTTTCCTGTGTGCTGTGCTGTATGCCTATTATGCCATGAATTTATGGGGAACAGGTTCTAGCACTTTATGCTCCTGCTCACCTGGTTTTCTCGGTTCTCCTGGTGCTATGCTGTATGCCTATTATGCCATGAATTCATAGGGAATGGGTTCCAGGAGCTCAGGCTCCTTCCCGTTGGTTCTCACAAAGTGGACTTCTCTGGGCAGAGCAGGCTGGTGCTCCAGTTGAACCCAGATCCCTTTCTCCTTGGCTTCCTTCTTTTTAGGAGGGAAGACAGCTCAGCTTTTTAGGAAGATAGCTCATAGGAAGCTGTCTCAGCTCTTCAAGTGCTTAATATGCTCAATATGAACATTAATCCTCCTGGCAAGAATCTTGGCCTTAGCTTGTTTGTTTACAACAATGCCGACAGCAGGCAGGGTAACATCGTAGACTCTTCCAGTTTTGCCATGGTGACATCTGTGTGGCTTGCCTTTTTGGACAGTACCCGTTCCCTTCATGTCTACAACATCACCTTTCTTGTAGATTCACATATATGTGGCCAAACGAACAACTCTAGAAGGCCTAGAGAACTCCTCTTTCCCGCTGAGATTGTCATTCTAGTGAATTCCTGGAAGATGGCGTCTCCGGCCGAAAGGCGAAGTCCTTCTTCTCGTGAAGTTTAAGATTAACCTGAACAGAGTCAACTCTCTTATTCTCAACTCAGGCAGCACTTTATTTCTGCTACAAGGATGTGCCACACATTCTGCCTATGGTTCGTTCGTACTAGATCGCAGGCTCCTTGAAGGACAGACTGACGTCTTGGTCTTTTCCTTTCCTCTCTATATCTTAGTACAGAATAATACATGCAGAAGAAATTTAGTCATTGCTCTTTGGGTGGGAGCTTGCTGTCTTATAAGAAATAAATCATAAATAAAAAAAAAGAAAGAAGTTGTGAAAAGCCTGCTAGACCACGAGGCCTCTTAGGCCAATGGGTAATTTAATTTATATTAATCTTTATATGCCCAGTATTTAGCAGGTGCTTAATAAATACAGTTCACCCTTGACCAACATAAGAGTTAAGGAGACTGACCCTGTGGCAGCTAAACATCTGTGTATAACTTTAGAGTACCCCAAAACTTAACTACTAATAGCCTACTGTTGACTGGAAGCCTTACCAGTAACCTAAACAATAGATTAACACATATTGTGTATGTGATATGTATTATATACTGTATTCTTAGCATAAAGCAAGCTAGGAATAAGAAAATATTAAGCAAACTGTAAGGAAGAGAATATGGATTTATTCATTTAGGGGGAGAGAGTTCATCATAAAGGTCATCATCCTCTTTATCTTCAGATCGAGTAGGCTGAGGAAGAGGAGGAAGAGGACGAGGAGGAAGGGGTGGGCCCTGCTGTCTCAGGGGTGGCAGAGGTGGGAGAAAATCCTCGTTTAAGTGGACCTACACATTTCAAACCCATCTTGTTCAAGGGTCACCTACACTTGTGTTATTACACACACACACATGGTTTCAAAATTGTAGTAAGCTTAGCAAACATGCACGATATTAGGCGTTTCAACGAATCTTTACTAAGGATCATCATTTTATGTGATGCGTGTTCTCTGTGTGTATAACAACACAGGAGCTGATGGGTGGTGATGGGAGTTCCACTTGTAGCCCTTCTAAGAGATTATTACTTCACCCTTTCTTGATAGTGTTTAGTTAAATCCTTCCAGTGGCCCTATAAGGCTCTACTACCCTTATTGCACATATGATGAAAAAACGTTGCTCAAGCTGACACAGCTTGTGAGTGGGATGAGAGATTGGTTTTGAGCCCAAATTTGTCTAATACCAAAGCTCATTCTACCGTTCCATCAAGTTCAAGGAAACACCGAAGCTTCTTGGAGGAACAGTTTACGTGGCACAGCAGAGAGAAAGGGACAAAGTGTTCCTGAAAAGTAGACAGGAAAGGATCCTGTGGGACCCTCCAGAGGTAAGAGCCCTGTGACATCTGTTCCTACCCCCTCCTCATTCTACAAGTGGGGACTTAATGTCCTGAGAGGTGAACTGACTTGCCCAAGATGACATAGAAAGCTAGTGACAAATGGGAAGCCAGAGCCCAAGAGCCTATGTTCTGAATTCACTTATATTTTTTGTATTCCCTTAATTAACTATAAAAATGTTTCCTGAATGGCTTGTTCCACTGCCTACTCTAGGAATGGACACCACCCAGGGACATAAAGAGGTGGAGGGTCCACTGGCCTCTGGTTTGCATCTCTTCCCTTCCTGCCTTCCTGCTACCTACCTACCTATTCTGTGGAAGTTGCTCAGCTCTGTCTGCCCGTGAACTTTACCCTCTTCCTCATTATGATGGTTACAAAATATAAGCCAATTCTCTGAATTTCCTAATAGGTGTATGAAATATATGGTTCTAGAAATCCCAGAATCCCTGCACCATTGTCTCTATCCAATCAAATCTTTCACCTCCACCATCCTATTACACTAATAAACTCTCTAATGACTTGCAGCCATTTATCAACCCTGAGTGGCAAAGTGCTGTGCCAACATCTTTTCAATGGGCTCCTTTAGGAATGTTCCAAGTGACTCAGGAACGGACTTCTATAGAATTTTCAGAACAAAGGTCAGCTGATCGGTGAGCTTTTCAAGATAAGGGCTGTTGTCTTCCTTATTTAATTCTCTAGCACCATGCTAGGCACCTAATACATACTCAGTAAGTGTAGTTGATTATGAGAAGTGTGGGTGAGTATGTGTGCAAAATGGAAGCTATCTCTTGTCACCAAAATACAGTTTATTTTACCATATTGCATGAACTATCCATAAGCTTAAATACATGTATTTTTGTTTTATTTTGTTTTTTTAAACAAAGTCTAACTTTGTAGTCCAGGCTAGAGTGCCATGGCATCAGCCTAGCTCACAGCAAACTCAAATCCCGGGGCTCAAGTGATTCTTCTGCCTCAGCCTCCCAAGTAGCTGAGACTACAGATGCCCACCACATACCCACCTAATATTTCTATTTTTAGTAGAGACAGGGTCTCACTCTTGCTCAGACTGGTCTTGAACTCCTAAGCTCAAGCAATCCTCCTGCCTAGGATTCCCAGAGTGTTAGGATTATAAGCATGAGCCAAAGTACTCGGACTCATACATGCATATTTAAATTGACATCTATATTTGGGTTTTTAGAGGGGAGTGGGGGAGAGACAAGAGTCTCACTTTATTGCCCTTGGTAGAGTGTTGTGGCGTCACAGCTCATAGCAACCTCAAACTCTTGGGCTCAAGTGTTTCTTTTGCCTCAACCTCCCAAGTAGCTGGGACTACAGGCACCTGCCACAATGGCTGGCTATTTTTAGTGACGGAATCTTGCTCTGATTCAGGCTGGTCTCTGAGTCTTCAGCTTCCCAAAGTGCTAGGATTACAACCATGAACCACCACATCTGCATTTGTTGTAAAATCATAAGACAGACAAGCCATGTTAACCTGTTCATTCCATCCCCCTTTAGCATATAAATATCAGGGATCCTTCTTTCCCTGTTGATTTCTGAGTCTCACCAGTATTACTCCAGTCATAAATGTTCCTTTATGAGACACTGGCTCCTTCTGGATGCAAAATTAAGCAAAGCTGTGATCTATTCTATTGTAGGTTAAATTTGTGTTTTCTCCATAGCTTCCCAAATAGTCTTGCTTAGAACTTTCTGGGTCTCACCCTATTTGGTCTATAGGAAACCTGATCCCTTGGCTCTGTGTCAACCAGAATGGCCCACGTCCTAAAGGTTCTAGTTCAGTGGTAGCTAAGGATTCAGCTGAATCAACCTGCCTAGGACCACATTAACCTTTAACTGATCCTTTTCTTGTTCAGCTAGAAAAGAAATTAATTAGATTAGCAAGCTGCCACACACCAGAGAGAGAGATGCAGGGCCTGGGTGAGACAACACCAAAATGCTCTCTCCCCCATGCATCAGCAAACTTTCAAATCACCTTTGTCCTAGGAGCCACTTACAGACTTGGCATGAATTTGTCAATCTCCTGGTCTGCCATTCTCCTCAATAGCATTATGTGTGTGATTCAGGGAGGCATACTATGAGATTAGACCTTGTCAATAACAAAACATGCCCTCATAAAGTCAAGTATTATTTCTTCTTTTAACCTCTAAAGTGGGAGGATCGGCACCAATTTACTGATTATAGTTGTCTAGACCCCCTCCAAAAATGCACTAGACTTTTCTCATAGGCTTTTTGGAACAACCAAGCGTCAGAAGTGTCTCTCTGCTTCCGTGGGAAACACAGCACACAGGGACACTCTGTGAGGCTGTGACTATCCCTAGAGGACTCTGAAATGAATTACATTGTGTCTGTAAGTCTGCTGTGTGCCTTCTTTTCCTGAGATTAGCCACCAGAAACCTTTAAGTGGAGAATTTATTCATACTGGGCTCTCATTCATGGTAAAGAATTCCCATCCTATTTGATTATCTTCACGTAGCAATTTTTTTTTTTCAGAACACTTAGTAAAAAAGAAAAAGATGGTAAGAAAATATTGCTTAGCACTGCCTCTTCCCCATAGTAGGTTCTCCATAAGCATTTGTTTAATAAAATCCAAATAATTATTCCTATATATTTATATTTTAATATTTTATTGTATTTCTGCATTATTGTATTTTAATATAATAATGGTAAAGTTTAGGTAAAAATTTGCATTGAATAGTATCATCAATGGCTTTAATTTTGTATTATTAAAGAGAAATATGGATCCCTTCATCCCTGACTTATTTGTTTGGTTGGGGACTTATAATTCTGTAGAAAATTTGAACTTCAAATCTTTTTAAAGCCTTTAATTTTTTACTTTGAATGTTTCATGAGAACTGTGTGTTAATATAAAGAACAGTCATATACCCTGGGTTAAAAACTGAAGACATTTAGTGGAGACATGCATTACAAACAGCATTTAGCCACATTGGAAGATTAGGACTTAATATCTGAAACTGTGTTGGTCATTGGTTGTAGGATGTGAACGAAATACATTTCTAAAGGGCAAGGTTAGTATTATGTTATCCTGGAAATGTCTGTGTTGAATAAATGTGCAAATATTTAAATAAGTATTATGAGATTATATGCCTACTGGGGACATATCTACAGGATGAATGATTGTACTAGGTGTAATTGAAGGAGCACATATCACCTTACATGTCATTCCCAATAACCGATTTCACTTAAAATGGTCTAGAAATAAATACTGATTACTAGTGATGTAAGACTATTTACCATGGAGTCACATATCTGGAAGGGAGGCTAGAGCTAATGGATTTGGTTATTTTCAAAATATTATTTCCTATAGCAGGATACTGTTTTAAAGTAACAGTGGATTCACAGAATTATCTGACTTCATTTGTGCGGAGTATGAAAGAACGAGTCTGTGAGTGCGCAGTGTCTGCTGGTTTTCCATCCTTTAATGGTACCAGGAAAAGAAATTTGTACCTGACGCCTACCTACAGGATAGCTTGGCATTGCCGTTCCTACTTCTGGTGGTTAGCACAAGGGAAATCAAGGCCCAGGTTTGAAGGATGTGTCACTGCAGTTGAGGATCATTGCTTCACTGGGAGATGTAGTTACATCATGGGAATGTGGTGTGACTTAATTTCATAATTGTAAACATTTCAGTGCTACGGTTGATTCATTTGAAACTCTTGTCCACTTCGCTGTGGCTGGACAGCTGAGTTAACATGGGTACGTCTTGGCTTCACGCTTTTATAATTTCTTTTCTTTGTGGTTTTATTTGGGAAAAAAATTATAAAGGAAAAACATTGTATTAGAATGAAATTTATCTAAAATCAAACTTTTGTAAAGCCACAGCTTGACTGAAGGACAGTGAGCTTTCTTGACCTTCTACATCAGAGCACTGTGTAAATGTTGGGAAGACTTAATTTTGCCTAGAGAGGGGGCTGGAGGTTCGGGAGACTATGAATCCTTGTTTTCCATACTGCAGACTGTCTGCTTGTGTTTTAAATTATGGCCCAACTCAGGGGCAAGGGTAACTCAGTCATAAGGAAAAATAAATGCTAGAATTCTCCTTGCTTGATCATCATGAATGCAATAACTAATTGCCATCTAATATTTTAAGTTGTACGCGGAAACGCTGACCAACAGAAAAGAGAGCAGAATGAAATTTCATGAAGGAACAGCAGGAGGTATGCAAACTTGGCTTTTGAGAATTTTTTTCTGTCATGCTCAATACTGTCGTACTATATAAGTTTTAAATAATGCAGAATCTTGAGTGTGTAGCATCTGTAATTCATCGGAAGGAGATTACGAGTCCATGAGGTCAGTTAAAAAGGCCTAAGTCTCCAAGTTTGGAGGGAATTAAGTCTTGGTTGCAAGTTAAAATTCACAAAGTTGACCTTTAGATGTTTCTTTTTTTCTATCCAAAATGCCACAGTCTCATTTTTAGGGTACAGAAACTACAACCTTTTCCACTTGTAGATGAGTTCACTGGGGGAGAATGCTATCAAGAGGCCTGGGAATTCAGTGGCTCAAATCAGCTGGCAAGTGGGGTTCTTAGGTGTTTTCTGCTGTCCTTCTAGGTAACGCTGTCCTGCTCGCGGGGGAGCGGGGGTTGTAAACCAGGACACTGGGTCTTGGTATCCGGAGGGTTTCCAAGGGTTGGGTGGGTGGAGTCCCCCCAACCGGGGAGTTTCTCCTCAAAGACTTAGGAGGCGCCTTCTGCACTCCTCGGACTATCCCAGCGACTCCCTTCTCCACGGCCACGGAGGGTCTGTGTCCTCCGAATCGACTTGGAACGCTCTTGGAAATGAGGGTGCCGGTCGCTCCCTAGACCAAGCCCCTCTTTACCTCCCACAAGCTGGCGCCTTATCACCCCCGTAGGGCTCCGGGAAGGGAGCTGGAGAGCGGCGTCGGGTCGCGCGCCTCTGGCCTCCCGGAGTCGGGAAAGAAAGTGGTCAGCTGCGCGCTCTGCCAGGCGCTGTGTGCGGAAAGCTCCCAGGCGGCCACAGGTGATGCGAGAGGCCGGGCGCGGGCCCGGGGCGCGGGCGAGCCGGCGGAGCCGCCGCCGCTCACCTGCCCGCGGGGGCGGGGCGGGGCGCGGCGCTGGGGCGCGCCCGCCTCCCGCCTCCCGCCTCCCGCCTCCCGCCCCGGGAGGAAGCGGAGGGGCGCGGTGTAAACAGAGCGGCGGCCGTGATGTCAGCCGGTCACATGGAGCCTCTTATGGCTCGGGATGGCTCTCGGCGGGCGGGCAGCTGCGGCAGCTGCTGCTGTGGCTCGGGCGGCGGCGGCGCGGCGGCGGCAGAGGGGGCTCCGGGGTCGGACCATCCGCTCTCCCTGCGCTCTCCGCACCGCGGCTTAAATGATGTATTTTGTGATCGCAGCGATGAAAGGTGAGCCCGGGCGCCCCGCCGGGGCCGGGTGGGCTGGCTGCTCCGGGGGGCGGGGAGGAGGGCGCGCAGGGGGAGGGGTGGGCGCGCCTGCCCGAGTGCACGTACTGCTCTGAGCTCGGCGCGGGGGCCCCGCCAGGGCCTTCCGGGCCACCGCGGCGGCGCCACCTGAGCCCGGCCGTGGGACCGGCCCGTCCCCTGTGCGGGGCAGAGGCGCACGGGCTGGACCCCCCTCTTCCGCCCCTTCCGGCTCCTGTCAGGCGCCTGGGTCCTCCGGGCACCCGACAGGGCTCCCCAAACAAAGTTTGCCGGGAGTCGCCGCGCCTCGGGAAGGGAGGGGAGGATCTGGGGAGCTCGGAGGGAGCCGGAGAGGCCCGCGGCCGGTCCCCAGGGCCCGCACCCGGGACACCGCCGGCCTAGGTTGGGGAGGCGCCGTGGCCGGGCAGGCCGTGCGTGCGCGCGGTCGCGATGTCATCCCAGAGGACTGGTCAGCGCCCCAGGCCTTGTGCCCTCCCCCCGTGGCGGCCCGGCGGCCCCTAGCGCCCGAGCCGCCGGCCGCCGGCTAAGTGCGGCAGGTCCCCGCTGCGTCCCGCCTTGGCCGCTTGCGAAAGCGCGCGGGCCGGAGCCGGACGGGCGCCCCGAGCGTGCCAAGAAGCCTCGGCGGTCGCCGGCGGCCGCAGCGCGCTCCCACATGCCACTTTGCTCGTGGATGGATGTGGGGAGGCAACTTCGCTCACGGGGTTCGCGGGCAGAGGCGGAGGTTACACGGACGGGGACGGCTTAGTGCTGGCCGAGCCTCCCCGCCCGGCCTTCCGCCCGAAGCAGGACCCTGTAACCGGCGGCAGCGGGATGATGGCGAGGGGTACTCATTGGAGGGGGGGGCCTGGCTCGAGGTTTTCTCAGGCGAGGAGCAAAGAAACCGTGGCGAGTCGGGGAAGTTTCTCATAGGAAAGCCGCTAAAGTTTGGAGGTGTGCAGGAAGTCGCCTGTGCCGCCCGGAGAAACCAACACTCGCCCTTTAGACTGTTGCGAACAGCCGCGGAGAAACTCAGCCCGCCGCACGCTGCCTGCTTCTGCGCCCGCAGGTCCCTCTCAGTGGATGAGCTGCGGGAGCAGCCTTGCAGGCCCGGCCGCCAGGATTGGGGATTTAGAGCCCCATCTGTTCGTGGTGGGGACTGGGCTCCCCTAGCGCGCAGCAATTGTGCAGACCCAGACCGTCCTGCGGGCTCTGCCCAGCGCTCGTTAAACGTTTGCTAGGTTGGGGGTTTGCCGCGATCCGGAGTGAAGGACACCAGTTCGGTGTCTGTGCTGGGTTTACTTTCGGATCACCGAGCTTTGCCTTTCTTCACTAGCGATTGGGCGGCATCTCTTCTATTAATTATTAACAGGCCGAAACGGACTGGACGCTAAGATGTGCTGCTTGAGATGAAATCTTTCAGTGTGCCCACAGCAAATTTTCTGTCTTTTCCCTTGCGTCTTGTGGGAAACGGGATTTAATCATTTTTAGAATATGCAGCTGTCATAGTAAACGAGAGGAACTCTCCCCCGATCCATGTGCTTAAGCATTTAAAATCATTTGGGAAGAAAAAAAAATGTAAAAAGGTTTCTTACTGATGATTTCTTATGTAAAAGAAATCTATTTCTCCCCCCCAAAAAACTTTTTATGCTATTCCTGCATTTCATTAGCCCTGTAAATATACGACTCAAATGCCCTTTCTAATTAAGATGTTTCCTTCCATTTTTCCTTTAAATTGTGAAATAGATTTTGCTATTTCGGAGGCACCAACGCTAGTCTTTATGCATTTTGTTTAGTATAATTTGTGTTGGCTGGGAAAAGGCGACAGGCTGAGACATTTTAAACCTTTTCTCCTGAGAACAGTAACCACCAAACAATAAGGAAAAGTACATTTTCATATTTTAATTTAATTTTGATGTTTCCTACCCACATAGGCTTTTGCTTTTGTAGTTTTACAAAGTGAAGTTCCATTCTGTAATAGGATAATGAGAATCACACACACTGCCTCCCCCCCCCCCCAAAAAAAGTTCCAGCCCACACATTTGTCTTGGAGTGACCTCTGGCTGCCATAAAATAATAAATTCATAGTATTGTGCTTTGAGCTCAGGAGTCCTGGCAAGGCAATTTTTCTATAAGCTCAGCTGAGAGGGAGAGAATACATCTGGACAATTAGAATATTTCACTGCCAATATCATAACATCCTGTATTTTAATGGGATTATCTTGGTTTGGTACAAATTTAAGCTGAAGAAAAATAGTTTGTGGGAAATTGAGGAATGCTGTCAGTGTTTCCATATCAGATACAAAGGGGAAAAACTGGCCCCAAATCATATTAAATACTTCCCTATTGCCTCTCAGTTATAGTAGTTAAATTGGTTCCATATGTAAGAGTTTATGTAATTAGATTTTTCATGCAAAACAGAAACACTGTCTACAATATAGCCTTTTGGTACGGGGATGCAGGCAGATAAGGGAGGAGAGAACAAGCAACCATAAAAGAGAAACATTCTCTTTGTTGGCTGATTTACGTATGTTTTCTTAAACATCATTAAATCAGGCCCTTTGAACTCACCAAAGAAGAAAACCCTTCCTCTGTTAGTTGTCAAGTAAGTTTAGGCTTAAAGTAGTTTCACGTTTAGATATAATAAATCTGCGATTAAGCAATTCTGTAGTCTCATCCTTCAGTTTTGTTTTGGTTTAATTAACAACAAAATTCCAATACCACTCGGATTGCTTCTTGGCAAATGGAGAAAGCCAGTGATAATATTTATGATCAGGGGAGCACTTGTTCTGCTCATCATAAAAGTGCCTTGGCCAAAGGTCACCGCCAGCCAAGTCTGAAGTGAAATGCAAGAGCTCGTCAGTTTCGGTAGATTATATATATACCCCTTTGCTTAGTACCAGTGTTCAGCCTCTGTTCATGTAAGTGATGCTATAAGGAGACAGGGAGACTTACAGGGAATTTCTGTCCCATAATTCTTCCTCTAGCCTGATTCACATGCAAACGCAAGGCACCTTGCCACTTTGAAAATACTGTATATGTTGGTGACTAGTAGTATGCGCCACACTAATAAATATGATTTTATAGTTTTGAGGAATTTGGCCTTTCTTTTTTACTACATGAAATTTGAATGCAATCCCTTGTCTCATTTTAAGCACCATTTTTCTGGTATCCCTTAGCTGGGATTTTTGTCCCACTTTTATGACCTGCGATGGGTAAGATTGAGAGAGGGTGAAAGCTGGATCTCGAAAAGAGAAAATCTAAATGGTTGCCACTACCGAGCAGAGTGCTCATACGGCATACAGGGACCATTTCTTTTAAAGACAAAGAGAATTTCTGGATCTATTTACCCGTGGGAGGTGGGGGGAACCTGGACCCTCCATGAAGTAAAGAATATTTTAAAAGCACCATTTTCATGGGCAACTTCTTGATTTTATATATTTCAATCACATCACTTGAAATGCAGAGCACCATTATGCTCATGTAAACCTCTTTGCCCTCGTTTGAATTGAGAGCCATATAATTTCTTTAGTGCTACCCAATTATGAAATAATATTTCTAAATAGAAGCAGTGCTTTCAAAATATATAGCATTTGACTTCAATCTTAGTTCCTTACCTACCTACTAGATATGCTTATAAATACATTAATAGTTCTCTCTAGACTCCTTTTTTGCCCATCTTTCACTCCCAGCCAAGTGAATCACAATAAAACTGGTTGAGATCAGCACGTAGATAATTGCAAAATACCTGCAATCGCACCCAGCCACTTTGTAACTTGCTATAAGCTGCCTAGGAAAATAATATTTACAAATGGCCATTTGCTGGGAGGAAAAGTTACTAGGTGGATGGATAGATAGATTTGCAGAGGTGGACATGGAGATCAATTTTCTTAAAATCGTCCTATTTTAGGGATTAATAAAACCCCTTGTATGGACCAAATCTTCCAAAAATGCTTTGTCATATAAATGTTTTCTGCATACATTTTAAACATTCGCAGTGTTTATTAGCAAGAAATTCAGGTTGTCTTTATATATTTCATATTTAGCAATTTAAAAAATCGTAATTAGATCCTCAGAGCAGCTAAACCATTTTTATGGTTCTCTACTTAAACTAAATTTTTTTGTGAAATCTACCACTGGCAAGTCAAGTGTCACGTGACAGCATCTGAAAGACCCTAGCTTGACCCTCTGAGAAATGATTCCCTGTCCCTCATCTAGCTATTCCACTAAGGAGATCTCCCTTCTACCCAGCCTTTTGACTCATGGGCTGGGAGATTCACAGTCAGAGCTTTTTGTATCGTCGGTATTGTGTATAGCATGGTAGAACATGCTTTTTTGGTAATTGTCAGAGCGCCGTGGCCAGAGATAAGAGGCCTAAGTATTCTGATAATCAGATATGTTAGCCAATCGGCAAAATGTAAGAAAGTGGCTGAAATCTTTTGTTTCTGTATTTTCTTTTGGAAGTGAAACTTGTTAGCCCTCATAATATGTATTTTAAGGAAATAATATAACTTTAAAGTCCTGGCTCTTATGGTATAAAAAAGTTCTGTCAATGGTATTGCTTAGGTTTGCTAGTGATTTCATTTTTTTCCTTTTTGTTTTATTGCTTCCATGAAGTTTGCTAGACATTTCATGAATAAATGGGGAAATGGCGTTAATCTGTACTATGTATTTCTCTTGTGCTTTATGGTTTACCAACAGTCTTTTATCTTCCTTAGAAAGTCACTGGTAGTGTCATGTTTTTTCGGTGAAGAAACTGAGGCTCACGAAAGTGCTGTGTTGTAGCCAAGCTCTTCCAGCTGAGAAGTGGTGAAACAAGGACAAAAACTCTAATTTCTATCTTCATTTTTCCCCTGGAGGAAGCTATGAAAATGTCCTGGATATAACTTTGTCTCTAGTTAGTGGAAATCCTAAGTCTGGCATTTATAAGAGAAAAAAATAGATCCAATTATATAATGCTTTGCTGAGCCTAATATCTTTAAATTAGTATTTAATAAAATCAATTTGGTACAAATGGAGTTATTCTTATTTGCTTGTCATTAGCTCTCTTCATCCATGATTTTCATTAAGTCCGCTTGTTGTAAGAGGATCTGGGTGAAATGTAAGCATTACTTTCCTAAAGAACACAGAATGTTATGAAGTGGCGTTAACCTGTGTAACCAATCACCATTGTGGTAGAACTGAGAGATTTATCTACGTGTTCCATTTATCCTTAGGCAAAGGGAGCATTCACAAATGCGTCGTCTAATTTTAATATGTCTTTATGCAGCAAAAAGCTCGTGAATCTCATGCCGGTGAGTGCTGTCCTATTGGTTTCCATGACAGCTAAGGAGAATGATTGTGGATATACTCTCGAGAAACCTGTTGTCTTTTAGAAAATCACTCATAATCTAAAAGTTTCCAAGTACATTTTCAAAAGCTCATTTCTCATTTGGTGAGGACTTAATTTTGACTGCTGGATGGAGGTGTGTTGGTCTGAAAACAAATGAGCATTATTGTCTAGAGTCTCAGGGGTAGAAGAAACCTTAAAAGTCAATTAGATGAATGTCCCACTGGCATTTGGGTTCTTTCCACAGTATTCCTGCCAAGTGGTTATCTGGTCAGGCTTGAACACCTCCAATGATGGAGAACTCATGATCTTTAAAGGTAGCTTATTTTATCTTGAATGAGAAAAATCTTCTTAAATAAAACATAAATCTCCTCTTTGTACTTTTAATCCCTTAATTCCGATCCTTTCTTTTGGGGCTATGCAGAACACATTTAATCCATCATTCAAATGAAGGACTGTCAGTTATTTGACGAGTAGTAGCATATAACACACACACACACCCCTCTAATCTGTAATCTACGCTGTCCCTTTCCAGTCTATTTTGCTTAAAGCCCAGCTTTCACCTTCGCACAATGTTGGCCAGTTTCTTTTCAAACACACTTCAGTTTGCCTAGAACGATTAGAAATTTTGATGCCAAAAATGAACCCCAAGTTCTAGTTATGTTGTCATTGGCGTGGCATTGAGTCTAGTTATGGATTGATCCACCACATAGTAAAGAGGAAAGGATGACTTAAAGATGAAAAACCTTTGTTTTAAACTTTTTGAGATACATAAACTAAGCTGTGTTTTTAGTGCCTCTCGCTACCAGTCTTCATGATAGCATTGTACTTTGTGGAAGTGGACTTTTGAACTGTTTGGGAATGCTTTTAGTTCCATTGAAGTTGATTATTAAATATCCAGGAAAATCAAAAATGTTCAAAAATAATTAAAGGAATATTGCAGGCATTTGAGATGTTTTTCGGCAGAGTAGTGGGTCAGATCTGAGATAAGGCTGCCCTCTAGTGGTCACTTACTCCTGGAAGGCCAAAGCCACGATGTGCCAAGGAATTTCCCATCAGGCTAATGGGGAAGGTCAAAGGTTGAAATTATTTTCTCAATTGCAATGGGCATTCTACATTAGATTCAAAAGCGTAATGCATTGTTTTACATGGTTATCAGAAATGTAACGGGGGGGGGAGATAATGAATTTTAAGTTTGCTTGGAAAGAAGTAAGAGAAGTGTTTTTGCAAACTTATGATAGATTAAAGCTGATTTATAAAATTCTCTTGACTCTATATTAATTTTTTTATTTTGCAATTTTTTTGGCCAGGGCTGGGTTTGAACCCGCCACTTCCGGCATATGGGGCCAGCACCCTACTCCTTTGAGCCACAGGCGCCGCCCTGACTATACTAAATTTAAGTGAGCTCTGGCTTGTGAATAAATGATTATTAATGACCTTTTGGTAATTTTTGTCATTTTTTTTGAAGTTTTAACCTGAATTCTATTCCTCTAACTCTTGAGTATTTTTTAAAAAGAAGTTGTCATTTCATCAGCTAAATCCAGCATTTTCCCTTTTTAAATTTAAAGCTTTTCTTTTTTCAGAAATGATAAATATTTAGAAAGAAGTAAACTACTCTTTCAGTAATAAAATGATTGTAAACATGAGTAAAAAAATGATTAACCCCTTGGTTTCCAAATCTTATGGTTAATGAAATATATACAGTTTGCCTAAAAAATAAAATACTTACATAGGTTTTTAGCACATAAAAGAGTTTATGCCTTAAAATGGTGTGTGAAAGAGATAAGCATTTGTTTCTGCAATTTTGGGGATAAATAGATAACATAAGCAAATTTTGGTGCTGTGTCAATCATGAAGCAGTCTGATTTCTGTGTTGGAACCAGAGAATTAAACATAAATCTTCCTACTTGCCTAAATATTTGTCCCTGACGCTACACAGAGGTATAAGAATGCATGTTTATGTGAATTTTGCACCACACCAGTAGTCAACACTTCAAATTTGAGCTGTAATAATTAGGGTAATAATAATGATATATAATCACCAGGATTTTAAAGGATTCCAGTGCTCACTTGTTCCTACTAGAAAGATGAAATTGCATGGTCTAGTGAAAAACAAGAAAAATAAAAATCCAGGAAAACCTGCCATTTGAACCTTTCAATTATTGAAATACGGTAGTGGTTCAGAAATGAAGACTTTTGGTTAACCTTCAGATTATTTATTGAAGCCAACCATTTTTCACCCTGCATTGTGTTACCCAGAAGTGTGATTTTTTTACACCACATGAGAAGTATTCTCTTTTTCGCAGAATGTTATTTTCATTCTTCAGTTGTGGGGAGTTTTTCTTTTTTTCTTTTTATTTGTTTATCTCACTTCAAATCTTCCCATAGAACACTGGGTAAAAATAAGTAAACAAATTTGTTTTAGCAACTACTTAAATACCTATTGTGTGTAAGGTGATTCAGGTGCCACCTATATGCCTTTGTAATAGGGCCAAGACACCTTCCTCGCAATCAAGTATCTTAAGCCATGAATCAGTGTTTAAAAAATGCATTAAGCAATGGGCAGCCATCCTTAACCAGAGAAGTCTGCTTTACAACTATGAGGCTTATAGGTTTGCAGTACTATGAGCTATGTGCCTTTTGTAGGGAAGGAGATTTTGTGACATGCAAAAATCCAGAGAAATTTTAATATAACTAAATAATATAATTAATATAATTAGTTACAATCAACCCCTCTACTTATGTGTGAATATGGTTTGCTTCCAAATAAGCCACAAGTTAGCTCTAAACCCCGTCTAAAACAGTGGTTCTGAAACTAGTGTACAGCCATAATCCAAGAAATCAGATTCCTGGGTTCCACCCAGAGAGACTCTGATTCTATCAGTGAGGTCCAGGAAGGCATATACGGTAGAACCTCCACATTTGACCACCTCCTTAAGTTGACCTAATTTTCATAGACCAGAAACGTATAACATGTACATGCCAGTATATTAGGCCTAGTTCCTTATGTTGACTGTCTCCTTATGTTGAGCAGTTTGTTCTAGTCCCTTGGATGATCAACTCACAGAGATTCTATTGTATTTAAAAATATCGGCCAAACTGGCTGGCTCACACCTGTAATCCTAGCATTTGGGGAGGCCAAGCCAGGTGGATCACTTAAGCCCAAGTGTTCAAGACCAGCCTGGGAAACACAGCAAGACCCTATCTCAACAAAAAATAAGAAAAATTACCTGGGTATAGTGGTACAAGCCTGCAAAACCCCTGTTTTGACAATGAGACACAGATGGGTTTGGTCTGACCCTTTCCTCTTTGTATCAGGAAAGTGAAGCTTAGAAAGGTAAATCATGTTAGGGTGATCATACATTTTGCTTTAGTCCGTTGGAATCTTCTTTTAAAGTGGAAGAGTTGTCCAATAGGAGTAATTTCTGCCATTACTGATATACATGCATTATTAATTATTAAAATGCTTGAATTATTTTTCTGGTTACTTTGGCCTTGATATCATGCTTCCTTCCAGCATGTAGGAAGAAGTAGGCAGACTTTTACTCCAAATCTCTTACCCCAAACAGGAGAGGGCCCTGGGGTTGTTTTGGTGCTGGAGGTGCCTGTGATACTTTCCAAACACCATATTCCTTCTCAGCATAAAGCCTTGTCCAAGGGCGCTGGCCTCCACCTGTGACATTGACACAATACAGTCCAGCCCTCAGTGTATGCTGGCGCTGGGTCTTGCCAATATTGTGACCACTTGGTGAGGACAGGCTGGAGATTCTACTGCAGGAGTCAAGGCCAACTCCAGTGGAAACAGTGGTGTATTTTCTATGTTGCTTTTTGCAGCAACAAAGTAAAAGTTTCAGTGCTCGTGAACTCCCCAATGCTTCCTGTTTACAGAGGGCCTTTCTCAGACATGAGCCCCTGGTGTGTGTATATCTCCCAGTGGCCAGGCTCTGGAGGAGAAACACAAAGGATACAAAACACAGCCTTCAAACAGCTTAGATTCTAGTTTGGTGGCTGTGTCTGGTGTGGAGGAGAGCACCTACCCCTCCTCTGCACTGCATCACCAACTCCCTCTTCTGGAAAATGCTGGTGTAGATTATATTATGGTGGCAGGCGGATGATGGGGGCCGTGGGGACATCAGTGATCAGACTGGTGTCTGCAAGTTTACGTTTTTGTGGAGAGAGAAAGACAACACCTAAGTAAACATGTACGTGAACTAGACAAACTCAGATAGTGACAGCAGCCAGAGCCAACGTAAAAAGCGTGTGGTGACTTAGAAATGCTTATGGCCTCATGGATCAAAGAGACTTTTCCAGCTGATGGGGAACATTCCACAATAGAGCCCAAGAGAAATCTTGGAGATCATCTGTTCCCAGCCTTGTCTGCACTAGTCTGTCAGGAGAGCTTTTAAAAAATACATAAGCAAAATACGTAAGCCCAGGCTCGGCCCCTAGAGATTCTGGTTTTATTGGCCCAAGGTAGAGCCAAGTATTCCTATTTTTTTAAAGCTATTCAGATAATTCTAGTTGAGAAGCCTCTGAAGTCCAGCACCCTTACTTTATGCGTGAGTCACCTGGCCCCCATTGTAGCGAAACAGTGTTGAGCAGTGGAAACCCTTTTATATAGGGTGGGGGAGGATGAAGATGTGGGTTCTCATCTCAGGTCTATGATGCAGTAATTATCAAGTTACCTCAATTGCTCACTTTCCCCATTTGTAAAATTAGAGGCTTGGACGTGATAGCCATCATCAGAATGTTTTCCGGCTCTACCAACCTATGGAAATGTTTCTGTTAACACAGAAAAACGGTCTGGTTTCTTTTTGGAGACTTAGAAGAGGCAAACAAACCCCTCCTCCTTTCTTTAGTCCTAGTCTCTATCCTTAATTGACATAGGTGCTTCAATCAGCTAATCAGTTCCTTTGGAAGCCAAAATTTAAGGTAGAAAGAAGTAATTACTTCATGTCAACTGTTTGAGTAAGTTTAAGAACAAGCAAGCCCTTCATTAGTATTAATAATAAATATGTCCAGACTTAGTTCTGGTAAATTACAGTCAGACCTGATTTATCAAATGCTAGCCCAAAGCTTTTTCCATTTTTGATGGTTGATTGAAAACACAGGGGAGGAGACAGTTGTTTAAAAATGGAAACCCTGGAATAGCCTTCACCATTCCACACCACAGTGATTTCATTCCTTACCAAATATTCCATGCCAGAAACCCAAAGAAATTGAGTCACTCCCAATATGTTGTTTGCAGATTATTAGCAAACAGAAGCAGAATATCTCTGTTGTTGTCAGCTTATTAAAAACAAAGACAGAACTAAACACTAGCATGAAAAATATCATTTTACTTTCTTTCTTGAGACCTGGTGTCGCTAAGATCTTGAGTCTCAACAAAACATTTATTCAGAAAGATAACTGTTCATTATAAACCAGCATGGTGTGATGTAAGCACCTTAACTATATTTCCTTTTTGTGTGGAATTTCCCAGTGGGGGTTGATAATATTCAGCAGTTTCAGAAGTGATAAAGGAGTTTGAAAAGAAAATCTGATGGGAGCTGGTAAATGAAATTAGAGCCATATCTTTTTCAGCAGAGGTCTTCAAAGATTTGCATATTGCCTATTATGCCTGAATATATTTAAGAAATTATACATACATTGTACTCACATATACAAGTTTGCCTTAGACATAAGATTATGAAAAATCATCTTCTCTAACTTAAGTCACCTTTGTTAATAGCAAGCAACTTGCGAAAGTGATATTAAGAAAACAATTGGTTTGATACAAATCTATTTCAAAAGCAATGTTTCTACCACAAGCAAAATCCCATAGATAGAACAGAAGTGTTTTGTTTCCACTATTGCAGAGAAACAAAGTTGTTTAAGATGAGTTAAGATGTCTCAGAGTTTTTGGCAGACTTTCTGAGCCCCCTGCTGCTGTCGCCTTTAGAATCCTTTTTGAAGTGGCTTGGAAGTTTCTGTGTAATTTCAGTGGCTGCTTAGGGAAAATATTGGCTAAAGGACTCATTTGGACTGTTAAAATGGATTGAACATTTTCAGAATGTTTTCGTTTGCTAGAAATATGTTTTGTACCCAGGCTTCTCTTGAAGAAGGTTGGTTACCAGCCATCTGATGATGCCTCCGGGGTGTGTACAGAAAATGTGGGTGCTGTAGTTATATTTGAGCACAGCCCTCCCCCAACAAAGATAGTGTGGTAATCAGCAGGAATGTGAAAACATGTATTTAAGGACTGATGCTTGTAAAAGAGGTGCCGTAAAGAGACATGGTTGTTCAGATGTGAGAAATGACTGACAGCTCTCCTTGTAGGCATGCTAGTAACAATAAAGTCTAGAAGTTCAACATCAAAGCGATCACAGCTTACTCCACCAGTGACTTGCACATCAAAGAGGCGCTCAAGACAAAGGAAGTGCGCGGAGGTATGTTTTTGCCTCGCAGCCAGATCCTGGGGTGGGGGTGGGGCACCCCCAGCTCCTTTCATGAAGGCATAGTGATTTTTGCAGATCAGCGTCTTCTGTTTCATAAATGACCAGGAATATAAAAGCAGGGCAAATGAGCGTTGTAATTTCTCCCCATCACTTTAAGTTTGGTTAGGGAAGATTCATCACAGGAGAGATTGGTCTCTCTGGTTTCCTTGGTAGTGAATTCTGTACCCGTGTGGGCAGCTCGAACTTTACCTAACTCAGTACAGGGAATTATTCACGAAATAAGCGTGTACAAATTGGACACATTTCAAGTTGATTGTTTGGAATTATGCTGGAGATCACCAAACTGGACCTAAATTGGTGGAGTTACGCCCTTTTTTATTTTTGTTGTTGTTGTTGCTCTGGAGTTGCTTGTTTTTGAATTTTTAAAAAAACTAATCTTGTGGGTGGATTTTTGCTGACTCAGGTGTGCATTACTTAACAGGTATGTGTGTGATAATGAAATTGAGACCTGTTAGACCGGCTCATAATTAACCACCAGATCTCTGCCTTAGCTCTCTCACTCAATTGTGTGTACTCCGGCTGCCAAAAGTAGAACAGAAGAAGTGCTTGGATTTAACTCCCCTCCCTTGATATTAAATTGAAAATAAAATGCGAGTATTATGAAAATACTGGAAATAATGTGCTTTTTTTTTTGCTTGTCTTTGAAATATGAAATTCTTTTATAGTTCATCTTCAGCAATTGACTCATTTTTAAATGCTATTGAAAAATAGTAGTGCTCTGTGTAGTCATTAATAAATACAAAGCAGCTTTCCCAAGCCTCTAGGGAGGCCTAATAAACACAACTGTGTTACTAATTGATGCTAGACCGAGCTGACAAAAGTAGTGCATCAGTAAACAGAAGTTAGAAAGCAAGAAGTTAAAGAACTATAGGGGATTGTGTAGACATCAAGGGTTGGAAATTATAATAAGGCCTCTTTAGGGGAGCATTAATTTGCATGTGGCTGAATTAGAACAAGCAATTATTTGTGAGGACATTACTAAAAACTGATCCAGGGTTCACCCCTCCCACCCATCCACCCAATGTAAAAAGTTTGGGAGGGCTGGAGTTAGGTAGGATGGAGGGGGAACTGGGCAGGTCATATTTCCTATAGTCATGACAGTTTGATATTTTGTTGATAGCATGTTAAAAGTGTGAGAGTAGCTTTCTTTGTTAGGGAGAGAAATGCTGATGAAATCAAGACCACTGTGATTCTTTGTTCTATCTAGAATTTATGTTGAATTTTACTGCAATGAAATTTTTTTTAAGCAAGGAGGGCAGGAGAGTGGAGACAGAAATAAACCTTTTAAATCTTCTTTACTTGAACTCCACAAGGACATAAGCGTTGAGCAGATTAGAAGTTGTTTGGATTTATAGTTACTATCCTCTACAGGAGCGGTCTTCAGTGAGCCATCCAGGGATACCAAGGCCCTTTCAGGGGCTCCAAGAGATAAAACCCAGTTGCATAATAATACAAGTCATTATTGCCCCTTTTACTATATTGACCATTTGTATTGATGATACAAATCATTGTTCGGTAAAACTGCTGGCACCTCACGAAGGATCAGGAGGGTGACACCAGCTTATACTAGCAGCCATGGCATTCTTCATTGCTGTGCACTTGCTGTTAAGAAAACATCGCCAGTTTCATTTAAGAATGTCTTTAATGAACCAGGAAAAAATATTGAGTTTGTTGAATTTTCATCTTTGGGTACATGCCTTTTTAATATTCTTTATGGCAAAATGGGAAGTATACATAAAGCTCTTCTGTTCTATATCCAAGTAGCCAGTTTGTCTTCAGGGAATAACACGATGCCATTGTTTGAGTTAAGAGTTAAACTAGTTGCTTTTTGAATGGAATGCCATTTTGCTTAACAGAATGCGCGACTGTGATTATTCAAAGCTGAGTATGTTTCGTAGATTTTCTCAAAAATGAACTAAATGAGCTGGTCATTTCAAGAAAAACATGAGACAGTCTTTATTGCCAATAAATTGAGTGTTTCAGACAAAAATTAGAATTTTGGACAGCTTGTAATCAACCCTGTGAATCTGACAGCTTCCCAGTACTTAAAAACTTTTCTGATCATACGGGATGTGATTCTGTGATGTAATTCTAATATGAAATGTTTCAACAACTTTAAGCTACAAAACTCAGTGAACCAATAGTTTCCAAGTGACCAATGCATGATACTATAAAAGATCCATTCCAAGTGCAAAATATGCCGATGTATTTGAATTTAATAGAGTACCAGAAAAAAATCACTTTTTTTTCCAGCTTCCATATTCTCCCTAACCTTTGAGAAACTCCCACTTGTTGACTTTTGGTGGGGTACCAAAGAAGAATGTCCAAACTTATCCAAAAAGCTGTTAAAACACTCCTCCCTTTTCTGGCTGCACATCTGTGTGTGGCAGGACTGTCTTCTTGTGCATCAACTAAACAAAAAAAACATGACTTATTGAATGCAAGAATCAGACGTGAAAATCCGCTTGTCTTCTATTAAGACAGAGACAAAAGATTTGGAAAAATGCAAAATAATGGCATTCTTCATACCAACTTCTTGTTTTGGAAAATATACTTACTTTTTCTATGTTAATATGGAATGGCTTTATTGGTGTATTTTAAAATGAATTAAAAGTACATGTTTTTAAATGTTCCCAGCTTTAACTTCCAATATGGTAATTACTGATCTATAACCCACATAATCAAAAGCTCTATTGGATAATAGGAGCATAATAGGATACAGAGACCTAACAGTTTGAGAATTGCTGCTCTGTAATTGACTCCAGGAGACAGAGAAAATGTCGTAACAAAAGAAAAGGTGGAAGTGGAAGGGGCTTTCAACTCAGACAGATTTACCAGATTAGCCATGAGTTTTGTATTAAACAAAGTACTTTCAACAAGAATTGAAGAAAAATGTCCTAATCCTCGTTTTCTTTATAATATCTTCAACTTTAATGGTAGTGGAAGATCAGAATCATGGCTGATGTTCTATTTGCAGAGATTTCGCTGTTCTCTTTATTAACAGAGAAGTGATCTGGGCCTAACATTGTAGTTTATGGAGGCTTTATAATTTCTCCTTAATCATCTGCATCCTACATGGGCAAAAATAGCGCTGGTAAATTACTGCTGTTTTTCTTGTTGGTTTGAACCTGCATGGAGGAAAAAAAATCTTGTACAACGAGTACTGTTTCCAGAACTCACCCACCTCCTGGGAGATGTGAGACTGTTCCCACAAATGTGGGCGCTGTGGAGAATCTCACTGTCACGTTCAGGGATGCAATGCCCTTGAAGGGCTGCTACCACATGAGTGATGGATACCTTAACACAGGAGCCTCATTCACCCTCCCTCAGACCTTCTCCAAGAGGGAAGACTTGACACCTGGAGCATGACAAGGAGGCTGAGCCCTCCACTAACTCAGACGCACTTGGCAGAACCAATTCCATTATATTAATTAAATGTGTGAAAGCCCAACCTTCCTGAGATTTCTGGTGAAAAATAATATGCACTTGGAAAACAATGCCTGGATACTCGTCCTTAATTTTATAATCACTTTGTTGGCATCCAACATATAGACGTTTACATTGCCCTTTGTGGCTGGGCCATCTGCCTCTTTGTTGTTATTAAGTAGGAGACACATGGGTCTGCCTTGCATTTGGTTTCCTATCAAAAGGCTGTCAGCTGAGTGGGAGAAAATGTGTTCTGGCACATTCTGCATTTCCAGGGTCTTGCTCCTGACTCATAACTCAGAGAGGAGTTGGTGCCCCTAGAGCCAGATGAGCCTGGAAGTAGGGGGATGCCTTGCTCTCAGCATGGTTTTATTAGGCAATTAAAGGTGCAGGCTGAAACACACTCACTGTATAACCAGAGGTGGTGCAATGGCCCGCAGCTAGCCTGCCCTCTAGAAAAAAAACCTCCCTTCTTCTGTGGATCTTACCAAAATCAGGAGAGCTGAAGAGAATTAGATTGTCTAATTTCAGAACAACTCAAAGGGACGATGAGCAGAAAGGCAGGGGGTGAAAGGGAAGGAAAGCAAAGACAGCCATTATCTGTTTTGGGGAAGGGTATTAGGAGGGTACAGCTGAGAAGGTCCTGACTATTTAAAGGGTGAAAGAAATAACCACATGGCCACCAGAGTTCAAAAGAGAATAAAACTTTTACCAAGTCGGAAAATAAAATTCCAAGATAATTATACTCTTTGAAGTAAAATGGTTCACTTTTAGGCCTTGTATTTTATTAAATTTTTAGCATTTTCTGGCTAACTGAACTTAAAATAATAAATGTTATACACTGAGTTTTTGCATTATTCAGTGGTTTTGACCCAGGCATAGAAGCCTATTAAAAACCCCAAAAGCATTTTTTTCCTTAATCTGGGAGTATTCACCCTGAAAATTGATCCAGCATTCAGTGATGATTTGTGCTTGCCTCTGTGTGCGTGTTGTACTTCAGTCAAAAGCTTGCTAAAAGGTGGTAGCCTTCTAGTAAATATCTGTGTAAATAATATACTCCCAGTACTGAAAACACTCTCTAGACTCAATTTGGGAATTTTTCATTCTGTCATGTAACAAACATTTTGTTGATTCTCAATTCATTTCACAAAGGCACATTGACTCTACTAATAGTGGAAAAAGTAAGGCATTTATATACTTTAAGGATGTGTACAAAGCCATAACTATACGAAGTCAAACAATTAAGTTCACAAACTCGTCCTAGAAAAATGACCACATGTATCACTGTCGTCACCAGATGGCTAAGGGGAGGACTTTGAAGGTAACCATGGTGATACTCAGCAATGAGGTATGTAGCACTTTTTCTAGGAGGTTTATAAACTCAGCTGTCCAACCTCATATATCATGAAGACCCAATAGCAACCTTTAAAAATTTGTTTTTAAATCATTGGCATTTGAATGTCATGCAAGGTCTAGGATGATTCACAAATTTAGTTGTCCAACCTCATATATCATGAAGACCCAATGTCAACTTTTAAGAGGATTTTTTTTTAAATCATTGGCTTTTGAATAACCTGCAAGGTAGGTGGGAAGGAAAAAATGAATCAGAAGATGTAATAGTGGTGCTATAGGAACCGGAAGGTCTTCCAAGACTTAATTCTTCCTGTGCACTTTCTGGCTCACTGGTAAAGGTTCTGGCCCTAGGGAAGGCAGGCCTTAGACAAACTGGAATGTGTTTTCAAAATCCATCCTCCCACCCCTCAGGACTCTCACTGGCCTTCTGGCTTAGCTGAGGGCAGAGTTGCCTCATCACCACACTCAGCTGGAATAGCACATATCTCTAGATGTCTTCTTTGCCTGCCTCTGATGCAGTGTTTTGGTCTCATATCCCATTCTCTCCTGGGTCTTCCAGGTGACATGAAATAAATGAATAAGAAAAACCATCAGACATTTGGCATAGATATGAGGCCATGTATGTATTATTCAAAAATACAATAGAACCTCGGTAAATTGACCACCCAAGGGACTGTAACAAACTCGTCCACATACAGCGGGGGTCAACATAAGGAACTAGGCCCCACTGTGCTGATAATGTACACGTGGTGCATGTCCAGTCTGTGAAAATTAGGTCAACTAAAGGAAGTGGTCCATACAGGGACATGGTCAATTATGCGGGTTCTACTATATAAGGTTTAAGTCCCAGAAATGCTGTGTACTAGCTGAAGGATCATGGGCAATGTGTGCCAGCTAAGATTAGGAGAAGTCATTGTCCTAGCTCAAACTTGTATACCTACAAGGTTATATGACTGCATAACCTCTAAACACGAGTTCTATAGTCTGTAAAATAATGATAGCATCTAACAGGGAATTTGGAAAGGAGGAAGTAACACATGGACGGCACTTACTACAATGTTGCACATGTAGTAAGTAAGTACTTAGCAGCCAGTAGACACCAGTAAGTGGTGTCACTAATGTCATCATCATCGTCGTGTACCATGGTCAATGCTACACCTCCCATATACAGGTCTCAGCTAGGGTAATTACTTTATTCGATCTTAGCTTGTAAACATTGCATTTTAACAGGGGCCTTTGCCAGTGTCCCAACATATGAGTTATGTGATCTGGTCAGGTGGGGGCTGATAGGGGGAGAACTTGGATGATATTTCTCATCATATAATATCAGAGGCTTCTAATTCTGCGTGATTATCCAGACCCCACTATTGTAACCAGTAATACGTGTCTTAAACCTGTCATTTTTAAAGGGCTTCATCTGTGCCAGTCACCATGAAATGGATTATCATGTATAATAATAACGCTTACATTAGCCTTTCATCCCCCTTTTTACAGAGGAGGAAGCTGAGACTCAGGGACAGAGCAGTCTTGTCCAGGACCACAGAGCTAGCAGGTAGCTGCAATCAGAGGCCTAACCTGGCCGACTCCTAGGGCTGTGCTAACCTCTCTGCCGTTCTGACCCAACAGCCCCACCCTGCACCCCAGGAGTCTCACAAAAACACATTGTTCCAGTTTCCCAGATTAGGTCTTCAAGCACCTGAGGTTGGGTGCTCTTTCTGAACACATCCGTGGAGTAAAAGTAGACAAAATACACACAGAAATGCATCACACGTCTGATGTGTGCTAGGCACTAAAGTAACAGAACCACAGAGATGAAGAGATGTGGACCCTGCCTTCAGGGAGCCCCCAGGCCAGTGAGGGCCTATGGTGCAAAAAAAATCAGGAAACTGCCTCCATGCAGTGTGAGTAAGGCAGAGAGTAAGGCAGTGTGATGGGAGCAGAGCGGAAGAGACCAACCTGCCTGAGGGGTTAGGATCAGCTTTTTGGAAAAGGGGAAGGCGTCACTGAACTTTGCAGCGAGGAAGGTTATTACAAGCAAAGAGTGGAGCTTGTGAATATTCTCTAAAGCTAGACAGCAAGGCAAGTTTGACGGTGGCCTTCAGGGACTGTGGGCGGTGAGGCAGGTAGAGAAGGCTGGGGAGTGGAGGGAGGTGTTAGGTCATGAAAGGTCCTCTTTGTCATTCTAAGAGAGTTGTTTTTTTAACACTGGAGGTGTTGGGAGGCCAGTGAAGGAGGCGGCCAAATATATTTTTAAGGTGCACGAGGGGAGTTTAGGAAGAATCAGAGGTACTCAGGATCTTCCTTTCCCTTAATTATTTCAGGGGGAACAAAAAGCTGTTCAGATGCAGCAAAAGACCCTTCTCTAGTTTGATTTTTGTTTCCGTGCAAACGTTTTGCCTCTTGTCTGTTATGGAGAGAGGTGTGGAAGGCATCCGCCACCAGACTCATTCAGTGGATTTTTGCACTTTGCTTATTATAAATTGATTCAGAGACTTCATTATGATGTCGCTAAGATGAATGGGGCAGTGGTGTTGGGGCTCGCGCTGCCAGAAGGAGGGAAAACAAGTTTCTGCGATGCCGCAGTTCAATCACGCTGCTTGCAGAAGTAGGGCCATGAAAGGATGGGGGAGTGTGTCTTTGATACCAGAAACCCCGTAGCCCTGTTGGTGCTACAAGTGAATGCTTAAATTAAAGGTTGGAGCCAGCTTTCAAGTATTGACTGTCGAGCAAAAGGCTCAGCCCACACTCATGTACTTACTCAGGCTTGTTAAAATAAAAATACACTCTCAGCCGAGCTCGTGTCACAGCCAGTGTAATTATTACATTAAAGATTGTTGTTTGAATTGGAGTCGCTGTGGCACACGCTTATTTAAAGATGTGCTTGGTAATTTAATACACGTTAGTCAGGACCGATGCCCAAACTGGGAAGGAGTTTCACTGCCAGCTGCCTCTCAGGTTGTTTTTATAGTCCAGGTAAACATTTGGGACTTGGCAAATTTATCCTGAACAGAGGTGATTTGACGTCCTTGCCATAGGCCCAATGGCTTCACCTGCTCAGCTGTCATCTATTAACCAAAGATGACAATGTCATCAACCTCATTGGATTATTTTGAGGATTAAATTAGTAATGTATTTTAGGTGTTGGCCCATCAGTTAATTCAGAAGTGTAGTTTTGCTATCTATATTATTTATACATTTTTTTTAATAGTGGAAGGGATTAGGACTAAAAACCACTCTTTTTCTTGCTGCTGGTGGGTGGTAGAAGCAGAACGATCCAGCTACCTGTGACAGCTATGGGTCCATTAAGTCCCTGGGGCCATGCTCCCTTATTCCCTGTGGCTCTGTGCGTCCACGTGTTTAGGAATGTTGTGAAAGGCACTGCATACATGAGGCGTCCTGCTCTTTTTCTAACTGTTGTCTTTTGGGGTTCTTTCCCCTGACACGCAAACTTTTGAGTGAGCATCTCCTTTTTGCTTGAATTGGAATCATGATATCAGGCCTCCCTGTCATCAGCTGGGAGTGCCAGGATTTATGAACCACTCCCATGCGCTGTGTACCACGTTCTGATATGTTTAAGTGAAGTTACTGCTCTGTATTTTCTTCAGTAAAGTATCATAAGAACGGAAAAGCAAGTATCCAATGTCCACAATACTAATATGAAGCCAGTAGATGAACTAATACACACCCAAATAAGAGAAAAACTCAATTTAATTCAATCTGGGAAGGAAGGGGCAGGAGAGAGGGCAGAGGGCAGGTGGGAAGGGGGTTGGTTCTCTTAATGGGTAAGTGTAGATGGCACATTCCTGAGTGAGGGGCACAACTGTAGCAGGGGCCTTACCTAACAAATGCAAACATTATAACCTGCTGGTTTGTACCCTCATATTAATCTGAAATTCTTTTAAAAGAAGATATCGTTCTGTTTCTATAAATCACCCTCATACCCTGTACTTTGCATGGATTATTACTCTTTTAACAAAGGAATAAAAAGATAGTGGGGTCAGTTTATGTGCTGGCATAATGTTCTGAAGAGTGAATTTTGATGATCCCTACTTTGGAATAGAATTTTCATCTTAGAAGATGCCAGAGCTAAAAACAGTAATCCCCACTTAGCTGGGTGTCTTATAGAATATTAGACAGGTCAGGGACCCTAAAAGGCATCCAATCCTGTTAACTTGACATTAGGGTAGTTGGGACATTGAAAGCCATGCCCAGGGTAAGTTAGTGGCAGGAGCTAGAATCAGGGACTCCTCATTCCCCTGCTGCCGATCTTCCATAACTCACATGTCATCTAAGAGTGCTACAGAGAGTTCAGGTGTAACATTATGCCAAAGGGTGCCACGAGTGATGTCTTAGGCCTGTTTAATTCTTTAATAACTACGCCATACATTTCTATCAAAAGGTCTCACTGGCCTGCACAATTATTTGTGTTTTCATAGAAAAGGGGAAACAATGAATCTCCTTAAGAATAATAGCACAAAAGAAGACCCATCTACCCCAGAGCTTTAATTTAGACTTTAAAGGCACACAGACACACACAGGAAACCACTTCAAATATACCATTACGATGAATTCAAACTGTGCCCACAAAACAGTGTCCCTTCGTGCTGAGTATTGTGAAAATGTATCCTCGCTCTTTCCCGTGGTCTTCCTGTGGGAGACGCATCATAATTCCTCCCCTCCTTGAGAAAAAGAAACGGCAAGAACAGTAAATAACAACCTTCGGATGATACAGGTGGGTAAACATTTCCAGAATCAAATACACAAAATACTGTTGGCAAGCCACTAGCAGCCAAAACGAGGAGAGAGGGAAAAAAAGAACTTTTATTTGCTGCTCAACAGTGGGTGTTCAAGGCAGGAGAGGGACAGGGTGAAACAGGTGATCACCGTGGTGATGTCACACATGCAGGACGATGAGCCGTATCTAGTCCAAGCCACTCCTGGAACTCCAGAGAAAACAGAAAAGCTCGGAAAGGTTAAGTGGCTGGCCCAGCACCACACACTCAGCAGCAAAGCCAATTTCGGAGCCCTGGTCTCTTGACTCTGAGTCCGATGCTCAGCTACCGTACTGTGACCCTCTAATTGAATCTGTGGCGGCACCTCTGTCCCTGGACGTGCTAAGCCTTGTGGAAATTTCTTTAAACGAATAACCGTTTAAGAATCATCATCAAAACTGTCTATAGTTCTGAGCATCTCCAAAGAACAAAAACTTATTAATAGGGTTCTATATAAAAATTTCAATTTATCTTCCTATCCCAAAAGGAAGGAATTTCCCATGTATATTTAGTTATTCAACAAATATTTATGAAGTGCCCTCGCTGTGATGTTTGTGTTACTAGCAAGTTTCTGAGCAGTTTTCTTCTGTCTCCTGTCTGAGTCTACTGAGCAGGGGACCCCTCTGTCTTCTGTCTGCGACTCTCCTGCTCACCTCATCTTACTTTTCTCCAGCTTTTTTTTTTGTATCCTTTTAATCTGGTCTTTAAATGTCAGTCTCTGTTCTCAGCTTTTTTCTGGCCAAGGTGGGGTTCTCTTGTTTATCTCGCTCTCCTTTGGCTGACGTCTTTGCATCACTTTAGCCGCAGTTAATATCTGCTAAATCAAACCATATTGGCTTGAATAGCTCCCATTGATTTGTGGAATAAAAGGATGCTTCAGCTGCCCATCCCTGCTCTCTGTACGTTCTTTGTGGCCAGTCGGTTTAACTTACTCAAAACTTTCCTTGTCTGCATCCCTCCCGGCCCTCTGTTTTGTTCTTCCTCCCCCGTTCCAGCCGGTTCATCCTTTTGGAGCTGTCATTGCCGTAAACACGATCTCTGTTTTGGGGGGATGACTGCTATTCCGTTTACTCATTATTTAGTGAATGAGGAGACCAATTGTCATTTTTCTTTGCTGTTGTCCTGTTCTCACTTTTAACCACCACCCCTCCCTACCCGCATGTTATCGCGAGGCCCCAAATCTCTGTTGCCATGAGCCAAACCGTACCAAGCACCTACCGCACATTTACTGAGCACCATTCAGAAGACTTGGAGTTGGTGAAATGGAGGCTTTGGTTTCTTTTGAGAAGAGGTGCAAAATGAAGAAGCCACTTTTGTTGATTAATTTAATCCAACCCGTTTTCTGTATGTAAGACCACTTACCACCGAGAAATGATTAGATTATAAGTGACAAAGGTGTGAAAAGGCACTAACCACAAAAAGGCCTGTCGAATTGACACCCCAGGAAGTGTCATAATCTAGAGGGTTTTTTTTTTCTTAGTGTAAAACCGTCCAAACCGAAATCCCTATGAAAAATATCAAAAATATTCAGTCAACTTTTAGCTACCTCCTCACTGTGCCATTCAACAGCAACCCAGGCCTTTCTTGCAAAGGAACTCATCATTTTTACTTACAGTGGGAAAACATACAAAACCATCTTGATGGTTTGATTCTGTAACAATAATGCTTAGATTAAAGATAAATGCATATTACAGGAAAGGGAAAGCAGCTCTCAGAGGAGGGCGCTTCCTGTCAAGAGCCTTAGAGTTGAAAGAGGAGGAGACGCTGGAACTCAGCCCTACCCCTTCGGAGATATGTACCTGGCCTGACTCCCAGGTATTAGCTGCAGCCGTCCTGCTCGCCCCCTCCGGGGAGACCCAGACTAGACCTCACTAGGACCTCACCGCCTTCTTGGAGAGAAGAGGCTCCTTCTGTCCTCAAGGCCGTTCGGATACCACACTAGGCCTGAGTATGGGAATGGGGAGATTTGGATCTCGGGCACGGACCATTCAAGTTCTTTTGCTGCTTTTCCTCAACTATGTCAGCAATAGGAAGCAAAGAAAGAGAAGCTTCCCTGTCATGCTGCTCTGTGGGGGTGGCAAAGGTTCTTATGATTAAGGAGAGGCCTTTGGGGCATATTTTGACATCACAAGCTGAGGCTGTCTGATTGTTCCACCTCACTGTGGTTTGAACCCTTGTCTCTGGTGAAACAGAAAGGTGGGCAGGGGCAGGAGTAACCACAGGAGTTGGAAGCACCAGCCTGTCCCTTTTCCAGCAGAGCACCACTCTCCTACCCATATCTTAACTTCTTTGGAAACTGTCCTCCCCATAATAACGGTGGATCTCAACTGGGAGCAATGTTGAACCTTAGGGAACATTTGTCAATGTCTGGAGACAGCTTTTGATTACCATACGGGGGAGTACTACCAGCATCTAGTGGTAGAGGCCAAGCACATTGCTAAACAATCTACTGACCCAGGACAGCTCGGCACAACAAGGAATCTGGCCACAAATGTCAATGATCTTGAAGTTGAAAAGTCCTGCCATAGAGCATGCGCTTTACCTTAAGTTCACCATGGGTCCCTGACATGTGACATCTGCATCTTTAACCCAAATACATTTTATTTAATTTACATATGTTCACCTTTTAAGTAAAGTAATAAATGGAAATCTTATTGGCATGAGGGACAACAAAAGGGAAATGAATATATTAGGAAAAGAAGCCAAAGATAACCAGTATAAACACACTCAAGTCAATTCTATGTGCAATGGCAAAAATATTTCTTGCTAATAGAAGAGGCATCTCTCTCAAGAGAAGGTGCAAACCCAAGTGTTTAGTACCCCTAAGCAGGTGACGTGAGTGTGGCAGACAGAGACAGCACCAGAACCACTGGACAGAGGAAGGAACCGTCCTTGGCTTTGACTAGTGCTGCCATCTGTAATAACTGGTCCACCATCACCAGGTCTGTGTTTTCTTTCTTTCTTTTTTTTTAATTGAAAAGAATATGGAAATCTGAACTTCAACATGATATTACCTTGTTATTAATTGTTAGAAAAATTTTTTTAAATGTAGGCTGGTTATAGATGCTGATTGATGGTCGTGGTTAGTTCATCTCCATTGGGTAGTGTCTTTGTCACTGTTGAAATTGCATCATTGAATGTTGGGCAGATCAGACGAAATCCCAGCTCCAACACATGGCCCTGACCTTGTGTCTCCCTGTTTCAAAAACTTTCAGTGACCCATAAGTTCAAACTCCTTAGTGGAGTATTCAAGGCCTTTTAGGGTCCGTGTTCACCAACCTACCTACCTACCCACTTTCCTTTGTTATATTAAGCCATTTGCTCTTCTCAACCCTTTGTTCTGGGATAGAACCAGTGAACTTCTGTTGGACTGTACGATGCATAGGCAGGACCTCGGCTAGCTTTTCCTCACTCCCGTCTCCACTTTCACTGCCTAGGGAACTGTATCATATTCATTCATTATATGGCCTGGATCAAGTGCCAAATGTTATCTTTCCAAATTCCTCCCCAAAAACCTGGTTTGGTGTATTATGTTATGATCTTTACAAGTTGCTGTTACGTATTCATCTAGGCACGTCCCCCACCTCGTGTTGCTATTTAAGACTCGGAGGTTAGGAACCGAACTTTATCACTCTCTTCATCATATAAACCTAGTTTCCAATAATCTAATGAAAGCTAACCTTATTTAAATCATCTTCTCCTGAACCATCGCTAGCATGCGCTGTGATTCACAAGGCAGTTTCTGCACATAATGGCAAATTTCCTCCCTTCCCTTCTATGACTACATTTTCACAGACGAAATAATATTAAAATGATGTCCTTAATGGCAAAAAAGGCATTAAAAATTGTTGAATCATTTAAGATCTTTTGTTAAGAGAGAAAAAGTAAAACTTGAACCATGAGTAATCCTTATTAAACACTTAGAATAGCATTAAAATAAGTATTTTTACACAGTTAAATATTTGCGTCTATACTTAGATATATAAATTACTATTCTTTGAACTTGAAGTGGATTTTGAACTCTCCTTAATTATAATAATCTTGCATTTAATTTATATAGAGTTGAGCTATATAGACATTAACCAATTAATTATTGATCACATCACCTAATAGGGAGACTTTCCTTGATACCCTATTTTTAGAGTGCACGTAACAGTGTTAATTATAGATCTCTGTTGTTAATTTTGCATTATAGTACCCAAATGCTTACTTAACAATTTACCAACATCAAGGGTGTAGGTGGGCAAGAAACTTGTATCAGAATTAGCATCTTGTTTCCAAGCCAGGAGGTGAGTGACATTTATAAACTCATCAAATACTTGGCCTAAGTCCAAGAACGATTCATTTTCCTTAAGTATTTGAGTGGTTGTTTAAGGGGGGTGTGTTGACTTAATCAATTCAAGTCACATAATAATTAGCTATTTTTTTTAAGAGATGATAAGTCTACATGTTTGAGCCAAATTGAGTTTTATTATAATCCTGATTCTATGTAGGTGATATGGCTAATAATTAAGTTACCCCATTAGGCTTTGCTTTCAGAAGTTGCTGTTGCCTCCTGCCTCTTCCATTAAAAATCTACCTTTATCACTAATTTTAACATGAAATGGGTCTATCTGGAGAATATCCATTATGAATGAGATAGAGTTGGCTATTCAATAACATTGGTTTAGGAGCTCAATGAATATAAATTGTCATATAGATGGGAAGATACTGGGAAAATGTAATTTATCTCATTATTCAGCAACAAGGAATTCCAAATATCTCTGCTAATGAATACATAAAAATAGATTACACAGAATGTGCACACCATGAGATGCTTTTACGGAATTATTTTTGCCACCTCTAGCACTGTCTGAAACCGACACTATTGAAACAGAAGCAGTGCTTGAGCTTCTGGTTTCAAGAATAAGCACTTTCAAAAATGAAATGTTTTTAAAGAGGAAGAAAAGTCAGTATCTTATCTGTGAAATTTACCTTTTATGGGAGAATTCTCCGGCATACACCAGTTTTTTCTAAATCTAATTGTACTGTCCTCTGTTAACCTCTATTGTCCCTGAACATCAGCCCACATGGAAAGAAGACGGTGTTCTTCAAAACTCTGATGGACGAATGAGGGACTGAGGTTTCTGGAACACTCTGTCTTTTTGCTGAGATATTGGTGGACACAATAGATAACATTTACCAAGTTCATGGGGAACTTACTGCTTGCCTTTAGTCATTTTTAAGCTGTTGGTTGTAGTATTAAATTTATTTATTTATTTTTTGAGACAGAGCCTCAAGCTGTCACCCTGCATAGAGTATTGTGGCATCACAGCTCACAGCAACCTCCAATTCCTGGGCTCAAGCGAGTCTCTTGCCTCAGCCACCCAAGTAGCTGGGACTACAGGCACCCGCCACAACACCCGGCCACTTTTTTGGTTGCAGCCACCATTGTTGTTTGGCGGGCCCGGGCTGGATTCGAACCCTCCAGCTCAGGTGTACGTGGCTGGCGCCTTAGCCTGTTGAGCCACAGACACCGAGCCGTGTAGCATTAAATTTAAAGCAGCAAAGAGTGAAGCAAATACGTGTTGTGATGCTATTTTTGTACTGGTGGCAGGGTTTTGGGGTGTTATTAGGGTGATGAGTTACTTACATAGCAATACTTTTTTGAATGTATACAATTTTCTTAGAATGATGACTATTTTGCACCAAAAACACACTTTCAATCTAAGATTCTCTCTGATTCCCCCTCCCCAAATTTATCTGAATGATAAACTTGTGAAAAATTCAAGAAGTCAAGGCTGACTTGCTCTACTTGATCTAGAGAGCGGCAGTCTTTCCTGGTTAGAACATTGACCTAATGAGACCCAATGCTCAGATTTAGTACAGGCCAGTGGGCCTCTGACACAGGGGAATAGTCTTTTGTGGCCCTCCATTGTACCCCTTGCTTTAGCCAACTTTCCCATAAAAAATGACTCCATCAAATCACGCTCTCCAAATTCTCCTTACTGCAGTAAAAGACATCTAACAAAAAAATCTTATTTGTTAGGCCAAATGTGAAGACCATCACATTAAGATAAAGTTAGTAACAATTACAACTGACATGTCCTGAATCTTTTCTATACGCCAAACCCCAGGCTAAACACTCAATGTGCGTGATCACGTTTAGCTTTCAACACTTCTTAAGTAGAAATTGTTGTTATTCCCCATTCCACAGGTGATGGGAACTAAAGAGCAGAGAGGTTAAAATTTTATACAAGATCACCCAGCAGTGTGAACTGAGATTTGAATTGAGCTATCTAGCCCCAGGGCCTTTCAATCTCGTCTCTCCAGCAGTGTTTTCTTTCAACCTTTTTTTAATCTCATGGCACACTTGAACCTATAGTTAATCTTCATGGCACACTTAAATTATGTTTATTCAAAAAAAAAAGTAAAAAATAGAATATACTTACTGTGCTTTGAACTCCTTTTGAAAATAATGTAATTAATGATCTTTAAAAATTTTTGAGGCTGGCAGCGCCCGTAGCTAAGTGGTAGGAAGCCACCCACATGCATCCAAGCTGGCGGGTTCAAACCCGGCCCAGGCCTGCTAAAGCAACAATAACAACTGCAACAAAAAAAAATAGCTGGGAGTTGTGGCAGGCACCTGTTGTCCCAGCTACTTGGGAGGCTGAGGCAAGAGAATCACTTAAGCCCAAGAGTTTGAGGTTGCTGTGAGCTGTGACACCACTTGGGACTCTACCAAGGGTGACATAGTGAGACTCTATCTTAAAAAAAAACACATTTTTTTTTCGAGGCACACTTAAGATCCGCGTGGCACAGCAGTGTTCCATGGCACACTGGTTAAAAATCACTGCTGTACGGGGCAGTGCCTGTGGCTCAGTGAGTAGGGTGCTGGCCCCATGTGCTAGAGGTGGTGGGTTCAAACCCAGCCCCGGCCAAAAACTGCAAAAAAAAAAAAGAAAGAAAGAAAGAAAAAAAATCACTGCTGTACGTCCGTGCCGCATCCCAGTTGTAAGCAAGTATATTTCTCTGATATTGGGCTTATTGTCTGGGCATGAAATTCACATAAAAAGGAGGGAACATGTGGGGAGAAGCATGTTCATGTCAGGAGGCCTGTAGAAGGCTACACAGGGGAAGGCAAAGTGAAACTGGATCCAGACCCATGGAATACCATGAGGCGCTTCATACAATACTGAACCCCATGTTTGCTGGAAGAGATTGCTTGAAAATAAGTATATATAGGCCATCACTACCTGTGTGTACTGGCCATGTTGGAACAAATTTCCCAGTGACCACTAAGACTAAACCACAGTGAATTAGCACATGTGTCCTTTGATAAGGTAATGTAGCCACACAGGAAAAGCTATGGTCTGAACATCTGGGAAGCCTGTTTCCTAGTAGATTCTTTGGGGCAAAACAGTCAAAGGTCCCGTTTATGTTGAACTCACTAACACACAGTGTAGGGGGTCAGTGGCGCACCTCCTGGGAGGGGGCACAACTACAACTTTTACAGACATAAACAATGTAACCTAATTCTGTACCCTCATATTAATCTGAAATTTTTTTTTTTTATTTCAAAAAGAGTGCCTGTTTACTGAGAGTCCCCGATCACCCAGATATTTTGCTATCTCATTTTGTTCTTAGGGAACTGTGAAGTAGGGGGAGTGTTAAGATCATTGTGCTACAAATGAAGAGACTGAGGCTCAAAGAGATTTCTCTAGGATCTGCTCCTGAGTAGGCAGAACTAAGTGTTCTTGTCTACCATGAGAGTTGCAAATATACACAAGGGCTAAAATCTCATGAAGGTTCCATAATTAAACTCACATGGCAGACTTTTGTTTTGAAGCAAAATGAGGCTTTTATTCAAAAGTCTATTGAATATCCACCATCCTTTAGATAGAATAAATGTATGCTTTAGCCAAAATGGAAATGGAATTCCATGTGGAGAACCACAGGGGTGCCTAGAGCCATAAAGGCTGGACAGTTGTCTGATACACTTGGTTTTTGCATAGTCAGAATCTTGCACTTAGTGGGTGCCAAGCAGATATTTGTGGTTTGTTTTAATAATAGAGATTTTTGTCAAGTATTCACCTTATTTTGGTTTTGCTTTGGGAGGCTAACTCCATGTTCACTTTTGGAGAATTTCAGTGTGTGTAAAAATAGCTCTGCATTGACATTTACTTTTCTTTTGTATTTCTTGACCCTTTTAAAAAATGTATTGGTGTTTTGCAATTCAAAATCTACCACATTATAGAAAGGGGTCCAAAATCCTTGGGAGCCATCTTGTGATTAAAGCCTCTTCCTCAAATTTTCCTGGATCTACAACAATGGATGAAATTCTTGCATTAGTTTCAAAATTAAAGTGTTTTAAGTTCTTTTCATTACTTTCTTGTCATCACCATTATAATGATTCCTTGATTATTTATTAATTTGCATTCTCTAGTATTTAAAAAATACACGTTAAAACTTTCCATATATAGAAACACATTTTAAAACATCACTGCTGACGTGTGTGTGTGTGTGGGGTGTGTGTACAGATGTGTGTATACAGACATGTACGTGTTTAAAGCCTTGAGTATCTCCAGAAGTGAAGACAATCAATATGTTTTATGTTTTTCTTATGCTTTTCTGTATGTTCTAAATTTGCTTCAATAAAAATAGGGAAAAAAGTTTTAGCCTAAAACGACACTTAAATGTTAGCACTGCTGCTAAGAGGAGATCAACAGATTGCCCAAGCAGCCACGTTGGAATACAGTTATTCAGTATAAACATAACGAAAATGGAATGGCAGCTCAGATGCTGTGTTAATGAAATAAACATTATTAAGGGTGTGACTAAAGCAAGCCAGACCTGGCTGTGTCACGTAAATTTGTCTGTTTCAGAAAGCACTCTTAAATACAAAAATATTTCAAAAAAGAAAGAAAGAAAATGAAAAAAAAATTAGAAGCAGTTCTTGTTCCTTTGTTTTTTAAGTGACATCCATTTTAATATGCAATTATACTGCATTTTGTGGCTGTATGATTATTTTCAAGCTAAATCTCCTTAAGAAGTAAAGCAGGGGCGGTGCCTGTGGCTCAAAGGAGGAGGGCGCTGGCCCCATATGCTGGAGGTGGCGGGTTCAAACCCAGCCCCGGCCAAAAACTGCAAAAAAAAAAAAAAAAAGTAAAGCAAATTCTCAAGAGAATTCTAAATTTAATACAATTTCACAGGGAACACAAGAAAGAATTGTCATGATAAACTTTTTGCTTTGCCTGATTGGGCTACACATGATCAGTGGTGACGTCCAAAAGTGAACCGAAGCCACAAATTCAAACCATTCAGACTTCGCGTTACCACTTAAGTTGCTTCCTTAAGAAAGAACTATCCATAGTCAAGGAAAAAAACAATCAAGGAAAAAACTCCAAAACAGTGGCTAGACTTACACAGTTAAATATATTTGGCTGTGGAATATTTGGGGTGGCAGCATGAAATTTGCCTTGCTTAAGTCCATATTAAGTTAATTGGCCATTCCTTGCAGCGAATCTTTGTGAAGGCCGTAAGAAGAGATCAAGACGCTTTCTCCAACTGAGTGTGCTTGTGATAATTACCAAGCCATAAGGCAAATAACAGAAAGATGATTACCATACTCTTGGGCACCTTTTATTTTTTCTTTGCTTTCCAGCACAGCAGTACCTCACCCATGGGGAGTCTGCCCTCTTGCAACCTCTTCTGTCAGGAACCATGTGAGAACTTTGGCAACTTGGGTTGCCAAAACAGGGTCCCAACGTTCAAACATTGCAGTGTGTGCATTTGACTCAAGAAGTCCCTTTAGACACAGTATATCCTACTTACAGTTGGTTTTTTACACGGACTCTCTGACAAGCTTAGTTATCTGGTTAGTTCCAAGATACAGGCAATTCTAAAACAAAATATTGATTACAAATAAAGGGAGAACCTCATAAGATGTAGCACGTGACTGCAGAAGGAATGAAAATGAGTGAAGAGGAAAACACTTAAGAAGAATAACAGACTAGGCCATTTAACGTTGGGACAAAATGCCATGTGAATCTTAGAAGGCCTTACGGGCATTACCGCATATATGATAATTTTTTATTTTATTTTTCGGTAAGTTGCTAGTAAATTTTAATATGTTTTATAGTGACAGTCATCAAGAAAGAAAATTCTCAAAATACTAGAGAAATGTGTCATAATTTTAGAAATATTCTGTACAACGTGTTTACGGTAACAACCCCCTTTGTTTTCATGTGTTTACTTGGATAAAACTCCAGCTATTTGAAAATTCAGCTATTTCACATGACTTACTAAAGGTTTCATCAGGATGATGAGAATCCTGATTATTTGTTCTGGTGATAAGCCAAAATACATGATATTCACAAAGTCTTCCGAAGTTAGGAGGAGTTACTTCATTGTACCCTTTGAGAGCGTTATCCTGAGAAAGTAACTTTGTTTTGTTTCCAGTTTGCGGAATGTTTCTCTGCTAGCCCAAGGGAATGTGTTCCTTATGAATGGTGGACCTTACCAACTGGGAGAATAAGTACAGAATTTCTAATGTTTGTGCTTCATCCCAAACTTTGTAACTAGTTGACTCTACCTCAAGCAAGGCTGAGCTTGTGTCTCATTACATAATAGCATGAAGTAATCAGCCAGAACATGATGTTTACTCCCCTGGCCTTTTCTGTCTTGTAACTACCTCGTCTGTGACTTTTGCAGCTTCCAAATGAAGGCCAAACCTTGCATCATCTTACACATCCTCTTGTAGTGTACCAGAAAGCTCCACTGTCTGGTTCCCGGATAACTGTAGCAGTTGTGTGCATTCTAGATCTTACTTAGTTTAAGAAAGTAGGTTAATTTTAGGTATGACTATAGAGGAATAATGCAAGTGCTACCTTCACAGCAGCTTGAAGTTCACAGAATCAGAGAGTCCTACAGGTAGCAGAAAATTACTCCTGCCAGCAAATAGTTGTAGAAAGAGTTTCTTTAGAGCAAAAGGAGAAAAAGAGATAGCCAGTGACAGTGGGAGTTGGCTATTTAAACAGTATTTATTGGGGACTTATTGCTGTTGAAACATTTGGAAATACGCTATACAGAAATGTATGCTCAGACAAATCTGTGCCTTGTCATTTATCATTGAATTGGGGGAGACAGAGGAATGTTCCTGGAGGGAAAATGGCAAGCCGACATACTCACATGGGGAAGATAAGGAAGTACAAAGTGGATACTTGAGTATTAAGGGAAGGCGTCTATGGATTTGCTGGGTTTCTTTGTTTGGGGAAGCTTTTAGGAAGACATGGGATTTGAGTCAAAGATGGGGCTTCAAGCAGAGCCTGAAATGGCAAAGAGAAAGAGCAATATATGAACTTCTAGGCACAGAGGACTTCATGGGTGGCCAGTAGATTCCTGGGTCAAAGCTTGGCCTCTTGAATCAGAAGAAGTGCTGACTCTGGGTTCAGGTCCACAGCCTGTTCACCCAGCACGCTTCGTTAGAAACGTGGGGAACAGTCACTGGCAGGGTAAACAGGAGGACTGGAAAGGGCCGGGACACTCAGAATGGGAAAAACATGTCCCTAAAATATTGAGGCAAGTAATACGAAACTTATTTTAGATAACTTCCTTATGTAAAGGAAGTTCTTTAACTTCGGCATGATGTATTCCTGAAAGGGAAGGGACTGGATAGAAATGGGGGGAGAGGTGAGAATAAATGGCTTAAATTCAGAAGTTTTCACTTAGGCCGGTTTTTTTCCCTTCCCCATTTCTCTTTATGAAACCATCCACAACACCTTCTGTGTCTAGGGTGGATTTGGGATATGTATTTTCATCTGGGATGGTTGGGGAAGACAGAGCCCCTGGTCCACAGTGGGCTTTATAAGGAGAGACAGAAATACTTCAAATTTATGAAATGAAGCTGAGAGAGGAAGTTCCATTTTTTTCCTAAACACTCAACTGAAATGCTTCCATCTACAGCGAACAAGAAACCCCTCTGCTGTCTGTGCCTCATTAGAAAGTAGAAGGACTCGTATTTTAAATGGGGGAGATTTGTGCAACAGAAAGAAACAACAGAAACTAGGTCAGCAGAGTCAAGTGACCTGCGTAGATGGGTGTTTTGAGATGCGTAAGCCGAAGTTCCACAATCATTACCCAGGTTCAAATTTACAAATATCAGGAGTGAAGGACTGAAGTGGGAAAGTATTTTCTGGGCAGGAGGGAGTGGGGAAAAGGAAGAAGTGTGGTTATCATTCTTCTTTCAAATAACTGCCATCTAAAGCACTTTTTGAAAAGTTTCCTTAAAGTCATTTTTGCTCAACAGATGACAGCATTTCTTAGGAAAAGATTAAAAAAAAAAAAACCTTTTACAAGCAATATGAATGTCCTTCCAACCACCACCTTCCTTCTCTTCCCACCTGTGATAACAAGACAATTTTCTTCTACTTTATTGCCCCCACTCTGCTCGAATATCAGAGCCTCGAGACATCACTTCTTGTTTCAGACGGTAACTTAGTACCAAACAGAATTTTTAACATAGTCACTAATTCTTTTGAACAAGGCTGTGTTGGCAGTTATGAAACAGGGTAGACATTGGCAAGTGCTTTCAGAATAATTACAGGGTTCCTTGAGTAGTACAGTATAAATAATTGCTGGTTTAAAAGCGTTATTGTGAATGGCAATTTATACTAACACTTATATTTGCTCCTTGAAACCAATGTACATCAAGAGTGCCTCACTCCCACCTCCCCACCTTGAGATCTCAAGGGCTCTGGAACCTTTTCAGTCCGTGATCGGTTTCAAGTTAGCAAGGCAGCTGCAAAGCGCATCCACACTGTAGTAAAGAAGGGCAAGACTAATGCATTTAATAAATGGGGATGAATGAAGTAATGAAATCATTTCAGCTCTGGCCACCTGGTGTGCTCCCAGGATACTGACATACAGAAAGGCCATTTGGGTCCAGAGAAGAGCTAAGAACTGCAGCGGTATCACTTTTGCCTGGCAAGTAGGGCACGCTGAAGATTATCACCTCTTCTTTGGCTAATGACGCAGGGCACAGAAGACCGAGACACAGGAAACTCGTGGAGATAATGCAGCTCTAAAATAGCCACAGAGACTTATTAAAATATATGTTTTCCTCTCTATGGAAATTTTAATTTTATCTTATGGCATATTAAAAATGGATAGGTACATCCAGAAAAGCAGGGGGGGAGCGAGAGGGGGAAAGAAAGCCTTGGCGATGGGGAGGAATGGCTTGGGAAGCGTGAATGCTGAATAGCAGCACTTCTTTTCCAAGCCGGTGACCGTGTGTATCATCTTCTTGTCTTTCTGTTGATCCTAATGGCTTTTCTTACCTAGTATGAGAACTCCCCTGAGATTGGCACATCCTGAATGTTTCTCAGCAGAGTATCTAGTGTTCTAGGGTAGTGTGTGTTTTGTTTCAACTGCTGTTCCTGGTTTCTGCTCTCTGAAGCCCTTTTAAGCCATATTTTTCATGATTGTTTAGTGCTGGCTTTGGTATTTTAATAAGCCTTTCAATGGGTCATTAGCCCTGTAATTAATTCTCGCTATTTTTACATGGTGCCATGGTTATTAAAGAGCTGCCATGTTCACAACAGTCTTGTCTTTCTTGAAGAATTACTAAGTATTATCTGTTTTGTTTTGTAGAGCCAAAAATATTATTTTATTCTCATTTCAACTATATTTCTCATTGATAGGAAGATTCAATCTTTTTGAATGAAGATAGAAAATATTTAACAGTTCTGCTTCTGTATCCCAGGCCATCTTCCATATATATATTTTATATATATATATATTTTTAAACTTAAGTTTTTAAAATAAGGATCAGCAAATCATAGGATTTAAATAGGAAGTGACCTTATCAAGTAGGAAATTACAATCACTTGCCCAATGTTGGGGAAATAAAAAAAATTTTTTTTTTCTTTACCCTCTTGTTTCACGTCTAGGGCCCTGAAAAACAAACTTACACCAGGTGGATTAACCGGAGAAAAATGTTTATTTCATATGCATGTCAGGGGATCTCACAAAAATTAAGTGAAAGCCTCTAACAATGTTATTACACCTGGAGGTTTATATACCATTTTAACAAAGGGCAATAAACCTATGGAAACATGACAAGATAAAGAAAAATGTTTGGGGGCTTCTAGGGGCAGTAACTTGTGGGAAGGTAAGTGTATGGGGGAACTGATGGAAGATAAGGGTTATTTCAGGAAGGTTTGTTTTTGTGGATTTAAGTCAGTGCCCGTCTCTAGTGATAAGAGGTGTCTCCTCTTTTGGAATGAACTTGGAGAGGAGGAGCACCTTAAAAAAAGGAAATAAACGCCCTGCCTTCACGCAGACAGGAAGACAGTAGAGAGCTTTTTCTGCTGTTTCTTAACTGCTTTAAGTTCAAAATAATTCTTACATCAAAGTGTCATAATTTGGGATAGCACATTCTGATGCATTTACCAGTCAGGTGCTAAAATTAGAGCCCAAGGGGTCTGAATCTTAGCCCATTCTTTCCATTTCTCTATGCTTGGCTATATAACATTAAAATAGCTGTTAGTCGCTATGCTACTCCTTCAAGAGGTTTATCAATGCTAATATCAAAGCCAATGAGCTTGACCTCAGACCCTTGGCACAAAGCACAGTCATTCACAGCACAATCCATCTCAACCAAGCCCCCAGGCATTTCACTGGAAATTCCTGAAACTTGGAATATAAACCGAAACTCACTTGCTTATCTTGACTTTATAGTAATCCCAGGAGAATCCTGGTTCCAAAAAGCAGATGGAGATTAACTTTGATCGTTGAGTGTCACCAGGGATCAAATAAAAACATCAATAGCTCAAACACATATAATAATAGTGATAGCAGTTACCATTGTATACCTGGCACTGAGCTAGTTGCTTATATAGAAAAGTATTTTGAACCCTGCATTTGAGCCCCGCAAAGTAGTTACTGTCATCTCCGTGCTACAAATCAGGAAATAGAGAGTTGGAGAAGTTAATTAACTTGCCTGTGATCACAGAGCTAATAAGTGGCAGATTTAGCACTTGGTCTGTCTCTAAAGTTACTCTTTAGCATCTAACCGCGCACATGTGAACATGTGTGTGCTGACTGCTTGCAACCCAGCCCCAGATGTCAGAAGGGCAGTTACTCCCTTTCCCACCATGAGAGCCTCCCTCATCTTCCCTTCCCCTCCAGCCTTTTGTTTTAGTCCTGTGAATTCCTTTGGCATCTTTGGTTCCTAAGCTCTAATAAATGTATTCAGAAGAAAAGGCCACCCCCACTGATTTGTTTGTTTGTTTCATTTTATGATAAATTAGGAACACTTTAATTTTTTTTTTTGTTCCTGCCATTGAGTTTCCATGCTAGAAGGAAATGCCTAGGGCTGTCATTGGATATCTTTAATAACCCTTTGATTCCACTCTAGAGTAATAGAGATTACATTGCTAGAAGCAGGTGGTAGGATTCCCCAATTTATTCATTCCTTTGGTGCCCCTGTTCTGTGTCAGGCTCTGAGGCAGGCACTGGGAATATAGGATGAGGGAGAAAGACAGTTCTTGCCCTGCATGTCTTATTCTAAATGTGTGGAGATAGCTAATAAATACATAGCGTTCCAGGGAGTGGTAAGTGCCATGAAGAATGAATGCAGATATTCACAGCAGTGACTCGAGGGGACAGGGCTAGGGATGCCTCTGGTTTTTGACTTCCTATGGACCCTAGAACAAATATTAAGGGAGACTTTTTGAAAAGGCAAGTGAAGCTTCTGTATCTCTGTGTGTGACTACAGCACACATGTGGCTAATGACTAAAGTGAGGGAGGACGTGGAGTGGAGACAGTGTAATTTTTGTGTAGTCCTCCTTGGCCCCACTGTCATTTCCCCAATCGTCTGGGCCTTCTCTCTCCAAAAACTCCCTCCACCCCCAGCTGCCCAGCATTCAGCCTGCGGTGCCGAAGCTCACTGCCTCTCCCTAGCACCACCACGTGAACATGAACGGCCTCAAGGTCAGGCCCCCTGCAGCTGTCAAGGCTCAACCTGCTACCCTAACAAACAGACCTCTGCCAACTCCCCCTAGGTGAATCATTTCTATTGACTTTGGTTCGGTATTTCCATGTGTGAAATGGCGAGGTTGGGATAAACTAACTTGAAAAGACACAGGAGAATCAGTATCCCCGCAGTCTCACCCCAGATGGGTAACCTGGGGACAGTCACCTTACCTCTCCACGCCTCAGTTGCCTTAGCTAGAAAGAAAGGGGTTTGATCTGATAACACAGAGGTCTTTATGGGTCTGGACTTGAATGATTCAAAAGGCTCCATTAGCTCTGTAGAGTACGCCAAACAACCCAAACTGTGTGCCTCTGCCTTTATTGTCCCAGGAAGGAGGATGGTAGTGAGGTGCCATTGTGGAGCAGCGGGGAAAATTATTCAAAGTCTTTTCATCTTTCATTCCTGAGGATAATTAAGTGTAAGAAACAAACTCTTAATGAGGTTGTTAATGAGATAACAACAAAGATGGCTCTTCATATTCCCAAAATATTTTTAATTTCTTGAACCTTAGAAACAGCAAGTTTTAACTAAATCAGCCACCTCTGCTGACCAGGATGTGAGAACTGAGCAGGGAGCAAAATGAGCCACAGCATCAAAATCACGTACTTGTGTAAGTGACTAGCTTCTACTTGTTATCTGTCATTTTACTCCGTATTGAGGTCAGAGTGGGAAAGGCAGTACACATTTCCTCTTGCTTAAAAAACATGAGATTATCAAAACAACAGGCAAGGGCACTGACTCACTCTCACCAGTCATTTCCAAATGCTAAATGTAAATGTGTGTAGATAACGTGTATATTCTCCATGGTTATGTTAATGTGTTGCACCTTCCTTGGATATATCATAGCTATAGATATTACTTAACTGATTTCACTATGGAATCCTGTGAAATCTTGCAGAAATCTAAAAGAGGACAAGACAGGACTCCATAGCTGACTTGTGTTCTTCTAAAGGTGTTGGTTTAGTGCAGATGAAAATTAAGCAGGCCACACAGTGAAGTTTCTGCACAAACTGACCCAGCACAAGAACAGCCAAACCAGCCTGGCTCTGCGGAATACTCCTTCTGTTTTCTATAAGGGTGATAAGGATTTCACGCCGCTGAAAATTCATTTCTGTGTACCTGTTTTTGGTGTGATTTTTGTGGTGTGAATTCAGCCAATCATTGCTTGAGTTTTTTTATTTTAGAATTAAGGTAGCATCCTTTATGCTCATTCTTATCTGTTTTGGGAGTCACCATGTATGTGATAATATAGACGTCTACTTACATTTTTTCTGAGTGTTCTTAGGGAAGCAGACGCATCAGAAGAGATTTAATTCTTTTCCAATGAAAGCTGATCCCTGTGTATGCTGACAATAACTTTAATCTGTTTAATGCCCAAGTAAGGATAACTGCAAACTGGTAACACGTCTACATTTTCCACACATGATGCTAAAGTAAAAACAAAAAAATTTTTGTTATTGTTTAAATATTTTTTGGTGAGCACTCAAGGGAGAAACCATTCATCGATTGATCATAACTTGTATATTTTGTGGCTTTGAAACATTATTTTTAGATGAATATGTTTGGAGTTGATATGAACAATTGAAAACATTAAAATTCCCAGCTAAATGTCAAGTCTCAGGCATTCCTCTCCTATAGTTTTTACAAGGTCAGAAGCAGCACATATATAAACAAGTACATCTTTGGCCAAAAGCAGCTCATATATAAACAAGTACATCATTTAGTTTTAACATATCACTTATATTTTATTTCATGAAATGAGCTATGTTTTCCTTGCAATTTAAGGATGACCAGAAAAAAAAAATCAGAAACTTTATACACAAAGCAGGACTTGAGAACCACTGACATCCAATTATGGCTTTTCTACAGTACAAATAATAAAACATGGATTTTTTGTTTTGCAGATTAGGTGGGAGATGGGAGAGAGTGGAGAGTACCAATGCAGTCAGAATTTATAATTTAAAGCAGAGAAAATGGGTGAAGTAAAAAGATTGCCATATTAGTATCACCAGATACCCCTCCGTTCCCACTCCCTCTCTGCCCTCCCCACCCATCCCCAGGCAATCTTTCTGTGACAGTTTGCCTTGGTGTTTCAAAATCGTTGTCATAAAAAAAGTGTTATTAAAGATGGTAATACCATCACCATAGGAAACATGAAAAATGTGATAGCCTGAGAAATTGCAAAATATTTTCTCATCCAAAGTTTAATACCTTGCTCTTATTGGCATTGGAAACCCAAAACTATAGTAAGTGCTGTTTTATATTTAGCCTGTTCTCTGAGGGCTTCTTTGTCTCGTAAACCAACCCAAGGGCGACGAATGGGGCAGGAAAGTGACAACAGCAACCAGTATCCTCTGGTGACGTGATAGTACATACTACTCCTAGTGCTCACGCTCTACCTAAGAAGATAGCTTTATTTTTTTCTGTCCTGTGCCCGGCTTGATTGCAGGGAGCAAGAGAGGGGATGGCGACTCTGTTTTGTAATGTTGTACCGTTAATTCCACCCAACACGGGTGCCTAAGTCTTCATTCCTCATACCTTTGGGGTGAAACGTGGTGTTTTGCTGCCTGTTTGTGGTGTAATCACACAACAGACACAGAGCTGAAAGGGTGACATGTATCATCAAACATATGAAGAATGCCGAAGATTTTCCCTACTTTTTTCAGCAAGACCTTGTGAAACTGTGCCTATCACCGAGCGATGTAAAGCAGCTCGGGTATTTTTATCCAAAGTTTGGTTTTTTTTGAACCAACTACCATTGAGGTGTAACCTCTGTGCTTCTTGCTTCCCAAAGCTTGAAGATCCCATCACCAACTTACGAGGCGTCTCGGAAAGGAACACATTCTCCCGTGGACGTAATTGACAGACTTTAGCAAATTCAGGCCATTTATTGACTGACTTTAGCAAATTCAGGCCATTTATTTGTTTATTCGTTTAAGAGTGCTGTGTGTGTTGGATCATCCAGAATGAATTGCCCGAAGTTTTCCTCTTGGAAAAGTATGAGCACAACACCCGAGACTTCAGAGAGTGGAAAGTCACAGTCTCAGCGGGAAAGCGGTGGCCGTGTGCATGGAGACAGCGTTTGCGCTTGGCTGCCATTAATGACAGCCCAGTGCTGTACACTCACGGAATGTTTTCATTTCCGAAGAGCATCAAAACCACCGAGTCCTTTCAAGTCATCTTCTTTTACTGTAAAACCAGAAACCATGCCGACAACTACTTTCAATAATAACCTCTGTCCCAGCTACAGGCTGTATTAAACTCCGTGTCATATAATTTTCTAATTTACGTGTAGGTAGTCGTAGCAGACAACTTAGTTTGTTTCCGAGCATGACATCAGACAGCATATTTTAACGCAGCAGCGGTGGGTAATGAAAGCCTAATTGCCACCAAGTCCACCCTCGTGGAGCAGCAGCATCAGAAATACGAGAACCTAGAATTTCCTCCCAAAGTCATTTATGTTATTAGGTGATGAGGCTGATTTTATTTTAACAAGTGCAGGAGGAGGTCACTTCCACATGAACATTGCCCCCTTCTGGGGAGGCCAAACATCAGAGCCAGCGAGGCTGTACCTGCCAAAAGCTAATATGTAATTTCTCTTCTGGAAGGACTTTCACCTCCTTTAGCAATGTTTTAATATTCTCCATAGTGGCCATGCTTCTGCCACAAAACTAAGCCTGATATTTGAAAAATAACCAATAATTAATGTGCTGGAAAAGGTAAATAATGAAACCAGACCAGGCCATTTTCCTTTTATAAAAAGAAAAGCGGGAAGGAGGGACTGAAAGTGACACATGTGTCTTTCTCATCTCATTGGCACTGAAAGCAGTTGCAAAAGAAGCAGCTCTGAGTAGTTTGTGACAGTGACAACATCAGGACTTTGAAAGTTCATCTTCATTTTGGTGTAAAGGCCAAGGCCAGTGATTTTGTTGGAAGAAAATATTGGCCAGTAGTTTTCTTTCTTCCAGAAAATTAATGGCACAGATAATGATGACAACAAAAAGGACATTCAGAGGCTGTCATTTGCCACAGTGTGGGAGCATTTGCACGCACACAGCCAGCGTCAGCCATCCAGACTACCCACTCTTGAGCAGACACACTTTCGGTTGTATCAGAATGACTGCTCCCCCGACTGACAATTATACAGCAAGCAGTGAGTGTGGGAAGCTGCGCCCAGGGAGAGTGCAAGGGAAACTCCTGCCCGAGGGAACCACAGGATGGTGACTTTCATTGTCGTAATCTGATAGTAATCACAGGCGATTTTGACTTCAGCCACCAGTTCAGAAATCTCTAAGATGCACCTGAATTTGGTCACAGGGCAGCTCGGCGCCTTTGGTGCTTTTCCTGCAGTGACACAGAATTCCCTGTTTGCAGGCGAGGGTTGGCTGGGGAGTTTGATCTGAATTTCAGTTGTGACAGGGAAGCTGTCCTCACAAGAAGTCCTTTGGGAATATGGTTGTTTTATTCCAGTCCACAGTTTGGTGTGTTTGGAAGGTAAAAATGGGCTGTCTTAATGTTTCTTTCTTAAGGTTTATGGGAAGCTACTGAATACTATGAAGAAGCTGCTACTTATTTTGCTATCTCTTTGCCTTGCTCCTGGGGATTGTTTTGGCTTTTCTGCAAATAGGGAAAAATGGCTGCTCTGGGGTTAAATGAATGACAATATTCCTGGAGAAGCCACTCATAATCTCAACCCTTTGACCCACTGGCCATTTATACCCAGTGCTAAAGACTCTGTGGCTAAGTTCCCTAAGTTTAGCAATTACTCTTGATAGCTAGCCTACAAATTGATTCAAATAACAATTGATATTATATAAAATTCCTCGGATACTAAAATATAGTACTAGTTTAGGAAATTTGTTACTTGACCCTTGGAGATTTTCATTTTCTCCCGTGTAATCCTTTCTTCTCCTCATTCTTTTGTTATATAAAAAGTGGGGGCTGGCAATGCCAGCGGTGGTGGAGACACCACACAGCTGTTTGTCAGGGTAAGAGATGAGTGAAAAACTCTGGTATTATGTGGGATTGATGGTTCCATACTCCTGTGCCTCCCTGTCACGGGTCAGCCTGAAGGCAACCCCTTCACTTTTAAAGGCTGGTTTTGCCCAATTCAAGCTCTTTCTGAAAGGTCCCTGGGAGGATACAATATAAAAATCACCTAGACCTTCTAAATTCATTGCTATCACTGTTCCTGGGATCCCACCTGCCTTATCAAGGATATTATGTTTTTGAAAAGTACCTTGAGTGTTGATACTCTCAAAGAATATTCGTAAAATTGTACCCAACAAGACATTCTTAGAAATTAACTAGCAATGCCTAAACATCAAAAAAGAAGAAAAGAAAATATAGATTTACTCAAAAATGTCAAATTGTCTAATTAGACAGTGAAGTATAAATCCTTAGTACCATTTTCCTCAACAACTCAGAAAGTTGATTCTAAGAACAAGCAGTTGGCTTTAACAGAAATATTACTGTTCATTTTGGAGGGTGGGGATGGGTAAGGGTTGAATAAACTTATCCTTGTGACATATTTTAAAGGCTATTTTAAATGAATAATAATCCCTTACAAGAGCTAGCCATTCTTCTCATTATTGGCAGGTTTGTTTGAGGTGTGGCTGGTTTTTAAAACAAACATACAAAAGGTCACACACCTGAAAAAAACCCTGTTCCATTCAGAATTTTAATTTGGAAATTTGATATTTATTCAAATAATTTTTTTTTAAAACCTCAATTTTTTTTTTTTTTGAGCTCCATTTCTTGGAATTGTTTTCAGTGGCAAAATCAGGGCAAGTCGTGGTGAGTAGGTAGGTTGGTCTTCCTTGAACACTGAGTTGAGCCTAGCCATCCCCGCAGACATTGGCTCCTCCCACCCCACAGGGAAGGCTCTCGTCTGATGAGTACACTCTCCTGTCACCACCAGAGCATGCCTCAGAAGCTACCTCCCTGTCTTGATGGTTTTTGAATTGGCCTTGGACTTGGTCCTTGATATCTAACACAGTTGTATGATAAGTGGAAACCATACATGTAGCTTGAGGTCCTAAAATGCTTTGCTGATGGAAAAGCTTTTGTTTTGAAAAATTAATTACAATAGGAAATAGATTTTCATTACTGAAGCTACCTGTCATGGGTTTTGCTTCTATTGATTTAAAGCAAAAATACATAATTAGTGCCTTTTGAAGAGAGAAGGAAATAAAAACAACCTAGCTGTGTCCCAGCACATTCACTTAAAATTGTTTACTTTGAAGGAAAATAAAAACTTTCCTTTTCCATCAATACCATATTATCATTGTGTTTCCCTCTCTCTTCTATAATGAAAAGCATTCTCTTTGACTGATGGTGGTAAATGTTATTTTTAAAATAAGGCAAAAAGAAAACAAACAATGATGGGTGTGGGTGTGTAGAGACAGTATTCTAGCTCCTGTCAGTATTCTGCCAGAACTTTGACTTTGGACCGTAAAGAGAACATTTCTGTGTTCCCTTTTCTAAACCAAAATGCAATGAAAATGGGAAAAAAATTCTTATTAGGTGGGCTTCTCTTTCCCCTCCTTTTTCCTGACTAGATGATACTTGTTGGCTTTTGCCGTAAAAATGTGTTCCTACTGTTGGGGAAATGACAGTTCAACAGGCTCTAAATCTTCATCTGTTGTATAATGATATATAATTATTCTGTAGTATAATCTTCTTACGGTATAATACAGCAGGACCAGGCCTGGAAGATTGTCTGGAATAGATGAGGAAGCTGGGCCCTGGAGAAGGACGGTCACAAAGTGTTGTGCGTGTTCCATGAACTTTTGCTCATCTGGGTCCTTGTGGAAACCTCTCAGGACTGTGACGCAGTCTTTCCCGCACTTCACCACACAGTCTGTGAGGCCCCTCTCCTGCCTGCTTGTCACTGTGGCCTTGCCCTAGAAGGAGCACGGGATGCTTTCAGTCATGCTTTGTACTTGGTTGATTCTCGTATTAGGCCTCTGCGTTAGATCTAAAGCTGCTAAACTCCTTGTCTGGATCCAAAAGGGATAGAATGTTATCTCTCCTGCTTCATTCTTCTGGTTAATTCCCTCCCCTCCACAGCCCCCTCCAAACACTGCATTCTGAAAAGATAGGAGGTGATGACCACAGCCAGCATTTATTAAGCACTCACTATGTGCCAGGCACTGACTTTATGGGCACTTGTACCTATAATAAGATAAGATACAGTTTCCTTATCTGTACTTATTTTACAGATAAGGAAACTGAGGCATAAGGAGATTAAGAAAGCACCAAAGAGGCCGGGCACAGTGACTCACGCCTATAATCCCAGCACTCTGGGAGGCTGAGGTGGGTAGATTGCCTGAGCTCACAGTTCGAGACCAGCCTGAGCCAGAGCAAGACCCCATCTCTAAAAATACCTGGGTGTGGTAACAGGGCCCTGTTGTCCCAGCTACAAGGGAGGCTGAGGCAAGACGTTTGCTAGAGCCCAAGAGTTTGAGGTTGCTGTGAGCCATGATGCCATGGCACTCTACCCAGGGCAGTAGAGTGAGACTTTGTCTCAAAAAAAAAAGCACCCAAGTTCACATAGCCAGTAAGTGACAGGGCAGGAATTCACCCTGCAGCCCACAGGCCGCATAGAGATTATTTGAGGTCTGTTTTGCTTATCTGTGGTGGCAGAGACCATGAAAATTATGCATGGACCTTTTTGTTTTGTTAGTGTTTGTGTATTTAATGTGTGGCCCAAGACAACTCTTCTTCTTCCCATGTGTCACAAAAGGTTGGACGCCCCTGCTGGAGTAGGCAAAGTGAATCTGCTTTACCCTCAAAGCTGTTCTCAATGCTCTTCTTTCTTCTCCTTCTAAAACTCACATGCAGTGACACTAATGGAACAAGATCAAGTGCACTAGTGGGCGCTGTGTACCCTCCTACTGCTCCTGGTGCCAGTCACGCAAGTTCTCAGCGAGTGTTGGTAGCACTTGCAGCCAGAGGGACCTGTCGTGAGTGTGTGTGCTGTACGTGTGTGGGGTGTGTGTGAGTGTGGTATGGTGTGAATGCATGTGTGGTGTGTGTTGTGGGTGGCAAGAGTGATGTGTATGCCTGTGTTACAATTTAAGATGGTAGCAGCCATTGGCATTAAAAAGGACCTGCTATTCCAAGCTCCGGCTGTGACAATAAGATGTGCCCATAGCAGCTGTTCGCAGTGAGAGTGTGTTTCCATCCGATGTGAAGTGTGCTGCCACCACTAATGAAATGGATTTCAAAACCTTGCCACCCTGAAGTAGTACCAATGTGTGCGAATGGTACGCTTTTACTACACTTTTACTGCAAATTAGAAAGCTTTACTTATTCTGGTAATAATGTCACACTCATTCATGCAACCTGTCTTAAATGACAGTGTCACACCACACACTAGATGGCTGATAGGACTGTGTCCAGGGAAGCGTTAGAATGTCATCTGAAATGTTTGTCTCTGCAGGCAAAGGAAATGCCATGGACTCCAGGAGCCAAAGCTGAAAATGGACTAGGAAAGACAGGGCTGTGTGCCTTGTTTATTTTTAGACATCTTTACACGACGATTGTGTACTTAGCACCACCTCTAGTGCGTGGCGTACATAAAAATAAGTAGCTTCAAGATAAACATCCAGGCTATACATTGCCTTTTGTTGAGCAAAAAATGACATTTATTTGGTGTTATAGTGTGTGAATTGATGCTCGGATGTCAGACCTTCTTAAAATAAATCTGACAATCTCTTAGCTTGGTCCAGAGCATTTTTTCTCCTTATGTCTCACAACCACTTAAATCCCAAGGCTCTGCTGCCTTTTTCTATCTGCCCCTTTCCTTCTAAGAAATAGCTACCAGTTCCCGCTGTTTCCCCCGGGGACTCGGTACAGAAACAACTCTGCTTCAACTATCAGCAAATATTACTATCCATTTTCTGGTTTAGCTTATATATCATAATTAAGAATAGAAATGTTCCTTTAATCAGCAAGTTCAAAGATTCTGCTTTTTGAGAGAGAGTAAAAAAAAAAAATGAACAACGAAATCTCAGGTGGGTCATTCGTATGCCTGGCTGAACTGGTTATCTTAGAAAAGCATTATAAAAGATAACTTATTTAGAATTTCAGCTTAATATGAGGATACAGTTAGGTTACATTGCTTGCGTTTGTTAAAGTCTAAATTGTAGAAAATTTTAAAAGGTATCATTAAGCTGTAGTCCAAAAATACATCTGCAAAATTTTTGAAGGCTTAGAACTTGCCGTAATTATTGTTTGGATGTTACTGGCTATGTCCTGGAAATAGGTGGTGGAGAAACTAATAGATTAGTTGGTCACTAATTCTTCAAGATCTTATAGTCTTAAAATGATTAATACGACAACATCTACACTCCTGTTTCTGGCAAGCCTAAGTAATTTGCTTGTGATTCTTAATAAAAACCAGACCCTTCCCTGGACTCTTTTCCAAAACTCTACTCTCTTAAATTAATTCTAGGGGGACCTTTTGGAATGGAAAACAACATAGAGGTGGATGCACTGGGGGTATGAGCTGTGGGATAATCCTCTTAAACATTCTAACCCCTAAAATGATCTGTGGACTAAAAAAATTTTTGTGTCACAGCAGTGTCCGTGCGATGTGGACGTGTTGTCTTTTTAGTTTTCTGTGACTTGATACTGAGTAGCGGTTCTCTACCTGTGCGACACGACCCCTTTGTAACAATGAAAATAGTTCGGGGCATTAGGAAGGTTGAGAACCACTGAGGGATGTCAATGGATTTTCAGTGTTTACTGTTAAAAGGTATTTCCAATCTTTTGCCATAAATCTAAAGTTTATTTAGTTGGGGAATATTTCTTAAATGACATAATCTGCCTTTGAATAAGCAGATCTTCAAAAATCATCCAGACTAGTGGTAAGAAGCAATGGGTTCCTTTGCTGCCAGGTAGGTTTTTCTGACTTAACCAGAATTCTTGTTATTTTGACCCGCTTCTGCACATCTTACTTCACTCAGCTGGGTTTTATAGTGGCACTGTTAGGAGGGTCATGGAAATCATACAATTGGAATTAGTGATCAAGGGTTGTTAAGAATCTTTGAGATTATGTGAAATCACATGTGAAGTTAAGACAGCTAGAAAATGGAGTGGCTGTCTCCTGGGATTACATGTGAGCATTTTGGGGTGAATGTGTAGATTGTCTCATAAAATGCAGTTAAGAGGAATTCTGATGTTTTTGGTTGAGCAGAAACTAGATAAGATCTCTAGATTTGATTTGGTTTTAAAGATGTTCTTTTCTGTTGTGAAAAACAGACTTTGAGCGATAAAAGCGCAGAGCTGACCCCATTGCTCTCAGCTGTGAGCAAAGGAAGACTTCACCTAAATGTGGTGTAATTGTTCTTGTTAAAGGGAAAAAAGGAATCAGTATCTAGACTGAGGTTGATCACAAGCAAAGATTAGGCGCAGTTCTATAAGTCAGATGACATTTTTTGTCTAGTATTATCCGAGTTATATAAAGGACACCTACTGTTGGAAAAAAAAGTTAGTAGGAATTTCCCTTGAGCATAGTCTAATCACTTACCAAAATAAATGGATTCTCTTTCCTGCTGATAAGAAATGACATTTAACCCACACTGAGAGATTCAAGAGAGGGATTTTTGTTAGATATTCCTGACCCCAGGCTCCTAGAAAAATCTTCAAGGACTACATATTGAAAAAATTGTAGTTAATGCTAGAATCTCTGAGGGGTCTTATTCCAACTGAGAATAATTGGCCAAATGGCCAGTTCTTATACCTTTGTGTTAGACCCTGATTTCATGTAACCCACAGTCTCTTAAAGCAAATATGTTCTGTTGTTTGCAAAGGCAAGAGAGAGAGGTTAGATTAAACAAAGAAAAAAATATTTGTATGGACATCTTTTTGGGGATGAGAATTCATTCAGTATTTGACCCATTGTATGAAGATGAGTAGAAGGAAGTATTAGGAAGCTTCTTCTCTTGCTGGTTAGGTTTTTACTCAAGGTTTAAGTTGATTATCAAGCAGTTACCAAAAGACGTAAAGAGTACATTGTCTTAAATGGAGACATTTTGTGCATTACTATGTCATAAATAGAATTCTACAGAGAACTAAATCTAAAAATCAAAGCCACCCACTGTTTTTCTATATGAAAAATCTGTTTCCTTTCTGACAGAATTTCCCTGTCTGGGGATAAAAGTGCTCATTTGGATTTGGCTTTTAGCAACCATGCATATCCCTCAGGGAATGTGAGTCAGTTTCTCTGGAAAGCTTAATCTAGCAGGGATGGAAACATATTACAAAGGATTAATACTCAGCTCCCATTGTCAGAACTTCCTGCATACTCGCAGAAAGCCGCAAGAGAAGACCTGGCTGGCATCCTTATTCTTCAGAGATTCCCTGTCACACAGCTCAGCTTTCTCTGAATTCAGATGGAGCATTGTGGCCCAGGGTTTTAACTCTTATACACCTAAGCTTTATATATATATGAAGACAGAAGGAAAATTGTCAAAGTTCCGAAAGTTCAGTTTTGCCTTATTTTAGATTTAGTTTGCAAATGTTTGATCTCTTGGTGGTTTGAGGTTTATTTATGTGTGTTTGGCAGAAATATTCAACACTTTTTATTGAAAAGTGATTTTTTTTTAAGTTGCTAAGTTTTCAGCAGAAATTACAATCAGGTTGAAAGCTTTTATGAAGGAGCGTATTTAGTAAGGTACAGGACTTTTTCTTTAATGACTAGCATGTGACAGCAGTTGAGTCAGGTTATCAACTTAATACCAAGGTTTGGGATGTCAAAGGGTAACATGTATGTTTCTTATGTTAACAAGTAGGAATCATGCCATTTTCATGATGTCCTAGCAAGACTGAGTTAAAGTTAGGTCAATGACTTTGCATGTTACAGCATTCATAGAGAGGTGACTTCTCCATCTAAGTACCCTTTTTCTCAGATAATCAGGAAGGCACTTTGGAAACCAATGATAAAAAAAAAAATCATATAAGTCAGTCTAGCTAACAGATGAAACTTACAGTACTATAATTTTTATTCTCTTTGAGGCAGAGCCTGTTGTGGGTAATAAGAGCACAGCGTCCTGGTCCTTGCCAGGAATGATACGCCAAGCTTCCTAAATAGCTTCCCATTTATATAGGTTTTTCATCTTCAAAGAGGTTTGTGAGCATTCATTTACTACCACCTGGCTGGGAGGTAAGAAGTATTCCCATTTTATAGATGAAGGACGTGGAGGTGTAAAGTGACTTGCCCTGCCCAAGGCCACCCGTAGAGTTGGGTGTCAGAGAGGAGACCTGGCAAGGCTGGTTCCACCTCTCAGCTAAGCTGCCTCCCAGCTCTTTCTTTCCGGTGTCATTTCCCCCTGAGAACCCCAGGTTGGTGATAAAGCTAAAGGCATCAAATGGTCTTAAATAGGAAAGAGACACAGTGTCTGTCTTTTTTTGTGGCTGCTTCTACAGTGAACCCCTGAGAAATCTAGACATAAAGAAGCAGCCAGTTAACCCTCCTGAGTCTCATTTTCCACATCTGTAAAATGGGGATAATAATACCCATGTACCTCCTTTAGAGATGCTGTGAGCACCAAAATTGAAAGAGGCTAAGGAGGACAAAAACTTTAAAAATGGTATGGAACTCTGCAAAAACTCAGGTATTATTATTATTGCTGCCATAGACGATTACCAGACTGCTGGCCGAAGAGATAGGGCTTTTCTAATTAGAGGTCTGATTGTTTTGGTGATGTTCAGTTAGGATTAAATACTGTCATGAAAGAATCCAAAATCACGGGAAGAAAAGAACACAGTAGGGAAATGTACTTACATTGTATTTAGTATGTACTTAATAAGTAAATTGGCAAAACAAGTTGATTATTAGGTGTGCAGCTGGAACACAGCCTTCCTCACAACTGGAGGATCGCCAGACATGCTTGGGTTGGGGGACATGTCCACACTCTACTCAAGCCACAGGTGCAAGACGATGGTCTCTGCAAACCCTCATGGTGGTCAGGGCCTCCCATGGCAGCAGTGACAGGGTGGAGAAAGCACTCTGTTTCCTATACACGCCCAACACTGGCTACACGGCAGTTCACACTTTTTAGAGAAGGGTGCCTAGGAATGGTTGGGAAAGAAGGAGCCCGTCTGGGCAGACAAGTTAGAAAAAGGCTCTCTCACTCCAGGCTGCTGCAGCCACTCTGCCCCAGGGCTCATAGGATGGTGAATTTCAGCCTCTACTTTCACCCCTGCGGCGGGGCTCTATTGGACAGGTCACAGCCTGCACACCCGTCTTTAGAAGCTCTGGAACTAGGAAGTGATCAGACCCAGAGAGGCCATGAAATTCTAGAAGCCAGGTGCTCCCAAAGTCCCTCCAGGGAACAGGTGAGGAGCCACAGCTTGGCCTCCCTGACGCACAAGCCACACCGCCATTCGGGCAGCTGCAGAAGCCTTTAATACCCCAGCAGTTTTAAACTGGGGATAAAATAAAGTTGACTAATCCACAAAGGACTCAAGCCATTTTACTGAAAATAAAATCAAATGCCTTAGGGTTTTTCTTTTTAATCTTTATTGGTTTTTCTGCTTACAAAATACATACTGGTTGTAAAAAATTCAAACATTAGAGAAATACATAACATAACAAGTGAAAAGTCCACTGTATTTGCAGCACTCCAGGAAAAAAACAAAACAAAACACCATCAACAGACTTATGTAAAAGATATATATTTTTAAAAAGCAGTAGTTTTTGCAAAACACACAAAATTATTTAACGTAAGCATGACAGACATACTTATGGGTGTACCCAAGCCTTGGCCATTGGACATTCCCTGCAGGTCAGCGCTGACCTCACCCCATTCAGTCCAATTTGAGAAAGTTTTGTGTCGGACAAGTGAGCTAGAGTGGAAGATGTTACTGGGTAGCTTTGGGTCCGTAGAAGTTTATCTTTTACATAAACCAATATAGTTTTTCTTGCTATTATTAGTAATGAAGTCCTAGTGACATATTTCTCAACTGATTGCAACATTCCACTGTGTCAAACAGTTAAGTGCCAGTGTTGTGAAGGATTGCTGTGGTGGCGGGTATGAACTGCCTGTCATATTATTTGGAGGATAAGCAGCTTTTCTCAGAAAGAGCTTAAAGCCTAGAGGAAAAGAATTTCATTTCACTGTAAGGCAGGATTCCTTATCAACAACAACAATAATAATAACTGTTTATTGAGTGCCAACTATTTCTAAGACCTATGTGCTCTGCCTATAGAGAGAATCACAAAATAATTACGTATAAATATCAGATATGTGCTGTGATATATGATATATCATATTATTGAATTTTAAAATATGAAACTGAGGTTCAGTGAGGTTAAGCAATTTGCCCAACCATAGAATTGTGAAGTTATGTCTTTGCTCACTTTAAGGTCAAAATTCCACTTGGAATTTTGTGAAATTGAAAAGAATGACCTAGCAAGTTCTTTATAAAATAAGAAAATAATCTGCCAAGTTGCAGATTATTTTCAGTTATAAACTAGGCAGATGACTCCCAGAAAGGGATCTTGACATCAGTTCCTGAGTAGTTTTTAAATTTAACCAAATTCCTTGAAGTTCATAAATGCGGCCCCTCAACCAAATCCAGACTCCTCAGAACGCATTCCTTTCTGCAAAGGTTTTGTTCTGTAAAATGTAGATTCAGTCTAAAGATCACCCTCTGGGGTCCATGTGGGCCCAAGCCTGCAAGTTCCCCACCCCTGAATGTCCTTTGATCCTTGGTTAGGGATCACGAACCAAGAGCAGGATGTTCGTTATTGGAGAGATTTAGGTTTCAGGGCAGAATGGAGAGAAAGTGGGGAGGGAAAGGGGCCTAAATTTTTGAGTTAAACGAAAAGTCAAAATGTGTCCAAATCCCAGCCATCCCACTTCCTAGCTTCCGACTGTGACTGGTTATTGAGCCTTCCTGAGCTTCAGTTTTCTCATCTGAAAAAATGCAGACAATGATGATGATGACAAGGACAGTAGCCTAACTAGTGACACCTCTCTCCTGGGGTGCCGGAGGGGTAAGATAGCGGACACGCAATGAACACAAATACGTTCCAGATACCATTTATTATTACAGATCCATTACCTTATTATCGAGAGATTACTACTCAGACAATGAAGGGATGAGTGCTTCTCTTGGACAATGTTTTTTTTAATCCTTTGGGAGAACAGGCTTTTTTCCTCTGGACCACGATATCTTCCAAGAGAAGTCCTGATGAATAAATGAAATCTTTACAATGCCAGCGCCCATGTTCTCGTGCCTTTTATAATTAAAAAGAAAAGGCAAACTTTTTATGGACTTACAGTGCTAAATGGCAGCCCAGCCCAAGGACCACTTGGATAATTAGCAGGTTGGCATCCCAGGATTTCCTGACGCCCGGCTGCCACTTGTTGTCAGCTCCTTGAAACTGCAGAAATTTGCCTCTGCAGGTGTGGAGAGCCTGCTCGAATTACATGGGGTGCACCAGAGAGCAAATTATTTAGGCAATAGAGCTGAAAATGTGGGCAAATTAGAATTCTTCATAGCAAGATTGTTCATTGTGAAGCCAATTCATGATTATCTGTGTGCGTCTTGCTTCAGCTACTCCACTACACAATAAACCTCTTGGCTGGGATGAATATGTATGTGGGCTAATTTAATCAATATACTTGTGAACGTTGACAGGAGTGGCGTCTGACAGGATTCATCCTTTGAAATGCTGGCTGAGTTAATGTATGCAGTATATATATGGGCCAAGACTCATAATTTGTGTTAAAAGAAGATCATGTTGAGAAGACACAACACTGCCTGGTAGAAAATGGGAAAGCCTAAGGGATGGAAGGGAAAGGGCAAAGGGATTTTTGTCCTTTTCTTCTTGTTGGACCGAAAACCTAAATTCATAGGACTAACCTGCCTTCCTTTCGAAAAATTTCCAAGGCATTGACTGTGTATTTTTTTTCTCATTGATTCATTTGAATTCTGTAAACTGACTAAAACAAGGAGTGGGGAAGGACATTTGTGCCTTGTTGGATTAAAGGGGGTGCTGAGTGAGTGTCCCGCTCCACTCTGCAAATGCTTGCTTTCTGGGCCGTCCATCCTGGGGCGGTGCTATAGTGGCACCCCCATGTCCCCCAGACCGGCCACGAGCCATGTCAAGGCCAGAAATGCTGGGGCCAAGGCCACCCCCACATCCTGAGCAGATCTCCATGCCAGACAGCACAATGGTCAGAGCCCTAAAGCTCATCATTTCACTTGTCATTAGTAATGCACAAGGAGTCCATGTGGACAGAAGGGCCTCAATGCTGTCCACCATGGGCAGTGTCATCCCAGGTCCACGTGGACAGAATGGCCTCAATGCCGTCCACCACGTGCAGTGTCCTCCCAGTGCAGTTTTACACGTCCCCAGTGTGCCCTGCCTGGGGCCTCCATATTCTTGTAAAGGACTAAATAGATACACTTGATCTACCAGTTGTTAAGATGGACTAAAGATAACTCTTGAAAGGTCCAAGTTCAGCCTTAGTGTTGTTTGAATTGCCTCAGGTAGTTTTGATGCTGACTGGAACTGCAGGACCCAGAGTTGTTTGTTTATCCTTAATTTCCATGATGAAGCCTTGAGGTAAGACGGGAGCAGAAGCCGCTCCAAGGAGGTCTTCTTTCTTTCACTTTTAAGCCACCTCTATGGCAGGTGACTCCAGCACTTTGTGTTGACCGATTATTCTATTCCTGTGGAGCAGGGCGGAGGGGAGGCTGGTTCTCATTACAACTGCATAATTCACGCAAGGGAAATCCAGGCAGTAACTCTCAGCAGATACCTCCTTTCAGAATTTGTCTACTTCCACTTGGCTTGCCTGAGCCTCTGAAAAAACATTAAGGATAACTTTGTCTCTAGAGTTGCAGACAATATGTAGGCCCAGGCCCTTGTTTTAACGTCATTAAAAATATTGGAAGGGCCATTAAGTAGGAGGCATTATTAAGTTTCATATTTCATAAAGAATTTTTCTTAAAGAAATCAAGCTGGGCACTAATGTGGCCACTACTTGGAAATGACAACTTTTGTTAAATACAACCTTTTAAACTTATTAAGTTGCATAACTCAGCATATACCTATTTATAGAAAGTCACTGAGATTAGGGTATTAAAAAGCATCTGGATTATGGAAAATATGTACATTGCGTGTGAGATTTTGAACAGTCTGGACAAGCAAAGAAACTCAGTATGCCAGCAATAAAAAATTGTTGGGAAAAAGACCCTCCTTCTAGAAGAGCTTGCACTCCCTAAAAGTCACCACAGTACTACAGTAGGCCCTGTGAAAGTGAGTTAGGGGTACACATGGTTTATAAGGAAGTTTAATACAGTAGTTTCACGTGTGCCCTTTCTAAGTCTCAAGTATGAGATGGAATCAAATCCAAGTAAGTGTCTGTGGAATTATCCCAGGACATAAGACTACATTAAAAGAAAGAGTGGGCTGTGTGTATATGTGTGGTACCCCTTGGACGGAATCCTTACTCCTCATAAGACGTGGGCTGAGGAAGGGGCTATATAAAAATGAATAGACCTGGGCACTTGCAGTTGTGTGTATAATTTAATAATCTGACGTGATATTCAGTAGTGAAAACCATGGAAAATAAATTTAGCTTGGTGGAGCATTCCAGGTAAACTGGTGACTGTTGCCGTCTGGTCTTTATAGCTCAGCATTGGTCTTTATGTCATGGATGAATTCTATTTAATGAAGCCAGCATGGTGGCTTGCACCTGTAATCCCATCACTTGGGAGGCCGAGGCAGGTGGATCGCCGGAGCTCATGAGTTCAAGACCAACCTGAGCAAAAGCAAGAACCTCCGTGTCTCAAAAAAATAGCCAGGCGCTGTGATCGGTGCCTGTAATCCCAGCTACCTTGGAGGCTGAGGCGAGAGAATCACTTGAACCCAAGAGTTTGAGATTGCTGTGAGCTGTGACGCTATGGCACTCTACTGGGGGTGACCAATAGAGACTCTTTCTCAAAAAAAAAAAAAAAAATTCTATTTAATGGGTGGTCCAAGCACTATCTTTTGCCTAATTATTCTATTACTTAAGTCACTTTAAATCCTTAATTATGCTCGTTTTTAACTCTATTGAAGATATAAAGTGTTGCTTAGAAATGTGCTTTGTCGTATTTGAGAACTTTGGAGTTAATTATTTGGCTACTCTTCCAGCACAGGCATCTTTAAGTAATCAATTAGGTAGAAACATAGGCGTGCTTTACCAGGAAGCCAATTTCCAACATAAAGAACTCTGAAGCAACATATCCTATTTGTCAGGATTCATCGTTATTAAGTTCAGTTAGGACATTAACTTTATGATTGAAAGATTTTGATCTGACACAAATGGACTAATTTTTATAACACGTGACAACTGCGTTAATTTTAAAAAAGATGAGTAAGGAATTCTTAACTTACCGTCGTGTGTAACTTGCTAGTATTTTGAATTGAACCATGTTCCTAAGTAGATGTGACTTTCTGGAGTGTATTTTTCTCTTCCAGTCCTCCAGCAGTCAGGCTACAATGTTCAGCCAAGACAGATTTATGACCTTTTAAAAATAATGATGGAAAATGAGATCGGAGGAAACATTTTAGTATCTGCTTTGCTGTGAGGCCTCAACTGCGAACTCTCCAGTTCTTGAAGGGTTTAAAATGCTGATTCCAGTCTTCTTGTGGGTTCTTAAACACCTTCTCAAATGACCCATTTTAATAACCCGAAAGCTATTATATAACGAGCAGCCATAATTTAGTCCAGGGCTCTAGGGGGACCCTCACAGTTCAGCAATGAATAGTTAATGCAGTATAATGTTTAGCAGGTTATTAGTTTTCACTATACAAATGCTGATCAGGGAACGCTTTTATAAGGTGTTTAAAAGAAAATGTAATTAACTGGTTGCGTGCTTCTGTTGCAGCTCAAATTGAAATTATTCCATGCAAGATCTGTGGAGACAAATCATCAGGAATCCATTATGGTGTCATTACATGTGAAGGCTGCAAGGTAAGCCTTTTTAATTGTTGTTTCTATTAATGTTAGAATGTATTTCTGTGATTTTTATTTTTTAATTCTATGATGTCTAAAAATTCAACTCCCTGGAATTTTGAGTGATGAGAACTGACAGGACAGAATAAATATTTTGGTGTTAAATTACAATCTTAAAAGTTCTTTTTTTTTCTTCTTTTTTATTACTCCTTCAAAATAACAGGAGACTAGACAAAGATACCCGTGCCTAGTTTATGTTTTTTACTTTCAGACTCAGAGTTGATTTAATTGATGAGCAATCGCTTTGATTTTTTTTTTTTTAAGAGATGACTCCAGATTTCTGTGATGTTCTAAGCTTTATGAAAAGGTACTTCTGATAAGTTTATCAGGATGTGATTGAGTCTTACTGTTTGCACACAGATGTTAACACATCTGGCCAAATTTCGGGAAGGTTGTTCAGAAGAACCGCTTTCTTGCTCTGGTGCCCCTCCTTGTCCATATTGTTTTGGGCATGTCTTAATCTTTTGGTGACTCAGTTTATTCATCTATAAAGTAGGCATAATACCTGTTCTTCCTATTTATTAGGACTCTTCCAAAAATTAAGTAAGAAGCTGTAAATAAAGGTCCCTACACACAGAAAAGTACTATTTAAATCTAAATATTATCATTATTATTGCGGTTGTTCCTATTTTTACTATTACTGACCTTGATTGTGGGGCAAAATATATAACACGTGAATAATGTACAACTGGGAAAGAGAGATGTTTATCCTAATAATTCAAGACCTCCCCCGAACCTAGATTGCCAGTTATTCAAATGTCAATTTATTAAGATTTAAATCCTCAAGCTTATATTGGAAGGGCCTTGAGACAGCTTACAGGATAAAACACTACAAAATAAACAGGAGAGAAGTTACTTAAACATGCAGGAGGCCTCGGAGACAGCCCATTGCTACAACCAGGCCTGAATTAGCCCTGAGGCTTTTTGGGGATGAGGCAAAAAATAAAATCCATGAATTTAGTTAGCATTCCTTATACAATGTCATAAGATATAAAATCACCTACAGACACAAATAACTACTGAGAGACTTCAAGGAAATTAACCTCATAATTTCCTTAGTTCTTTGTTTTACTGTTAATCATCACAACATTTACTGATTTGTGTTATGTACAAATGCTTCATGTGATTCCATCTTAGTGAAGCTTGAAATGTCAGTATACTAGCAAATCCACTTAATATATATATTCATCACCTAAGGAGTGGAGAGCTTGCTATTTAAAGGGGCTTTTGAATTATTCATCTCTATGGTAACCCTCAAGACCTCAGGTTGTTGATTACCAAGAAAAAAAAGTTATGTCCTTTTACTTTCTCAAATTGCACCCCCCATTAAAATTACCTAACCAATTGAATAAATACGATAAAACAAAATGAAATAAACTGCCCAGCCCAGCCCCATCCCAGGATATAAGAAAGAGTGATCTGTCCGAGGCGGCTGTCACTCCGTTGGTTTTTGGAGTCGATGTGGCTGATGTGTCTGGGCAGCTGTTGCCTGTCACCCTCACCCTCTCTGTGCCCCTGGTAGAAATGCTTTTCCCTTCGTGACCTTTTCCCCATGAAGGTTTATACACAGCAGGGCTTGCGTGTTAGGATTTCGAAGCAAACGTGATTTTTGTGCGTTGTGTATCACCTCTGTGTTTTCTTAAATGACTGGAGTCCTTGGCAGCATCTTGGACACCTGTTTGCTACTTGTCCACTCATTCTGCCTGAAAACTCATCACTTCCTCTGAGAGTGTCAGTAATGCCCCATGTCGTTTTCTATGGGAAGTGGAAGTGATTGTCTAGGAATTGAATCTGGGGGAAGGGCACAGTTGGGGTGGAGACTACTTCATATGAAATACCCCAAGAAATTTGGAAGATTAATTAACAACATGCTATTCAGTAAAATCTGAACTGACGGTCTGACTACCACTGTGTTCGCACAGGCACAAACAATGTGTGTTTTCTTTTTGCCCCTAATATTTACCAACGCAAATATAAAAGCAGTAAGAAAACGAAGGGCCGCTGTTGTTCCACAGCTGTCATATTTCTAAGTTCTCTTCTAGATGTTATCCAAATATAGCCTCAGTGCCAAAATGGCTTTTTAGTTATTTGTGATTCAGTTATTTATAATTAAAACAGAATTTTATTTTATTTTATTTTATTTTTGTTGTTGCAGTTTGGCCAGGGTGGGGTTCGAACCTGCCACCCTTGGTATATGGGGCTGGCACCCTACCCACTGAGCCACAGGCTCTGTTAATTTTATTAACAGGTGGGGCTTATGCCCAGTCAAAAACTTCTACCGTTACATGTTTATATTTGATACATACCTTCTTTGTTAGGCATTATAGTTTCTCTCTGCTGTAACTAACATTTTTATTCCTAGTTACGGTAAAGTCAAGAGACTTTTATTTGTTGTCGTTGATGTTAATTACGTATCGCGTTCTAACCAGGTGAAGGTGGTTATGTCATGACCAATTGTAAATCATTTATCTCTGGGACAGTATGATTAGACATAAGGAAAATTTCTAATTAGACATATCAACCAGATATCTAATGAGAGGGAAAAAAGTAACTCATTTTCTGAGCTCATCATTTTGTGAGTATATTTTAAATTGCATTTTAAAATCAACAACCTGAAACCATAGGAAACTAGACAACCTGTTTAATTGCTGAAATAATTATCTTGCCACACATTTATTCAGCATTGCACAGGAACGGCAAAGATGGTAGCAGCTTTGCTAGCACTTTCTCTTATTCCTGGCTATTCCTAGTTTAGCCTCTCCTCGTCCCCTTCACTATCTGTACAGAGACAGTTTTATGCCATCTTTGTGCTCTAAATCTGGGACCAGGGTGTGTGGTTTGAAATCCCAGCTCTGCTGTTTACCAGCTTGAGCGCCTGTTTCATGGCTGCGTGCCTCAGTTTCCCCATCTGTAAAATGAGGGTAACAATTGTAGGGTTATCACTACATAAAATGAGGACAGCAAGTTGCTTTGTAGCATTATAACTTGCATTTAAATAAAGCGCACAGAAGCACGCCCGGCCCCTAACAGGTACTTTCTAAGTGGTGGCTGTTGTTATCATTGTCATTACTCACTAGCCAAACTTCTTAGTGGCCTGGTCCTGCTGCTCAGTGCAGTCAGATTTGATTCCATGGACATCTATGGAATTGTCCTAATTGTTGTGACTGTGTGCAATTTGTTATGTAGAACCTGCCAATAAAAATGACAATGCAAGCATTCCCTTGGGCCCAGGCACTAGGTAAGACGTAATCCTTCCTTCAAGCAGTTTATGGGCTAGTTGTGGAGATGAGGCCTGCCTAGAGAAGGCTAAAGAGCAGTGCAAGAAAAAAAGAATAGAGTAAGGGCGTACTCTGTGATATGTCCAAGAAGCATATATCCACTAGACAGCATATGTAGGTGGCTTAGGGGAGAGTGGCCCAGAGGGGTTTCACCGAGAAGGCACCCACAGTGGACTGGAGCTGGAGCAGGATTTGCTGGAGAAGAATGGGAGGACATTCTGGGCTGGGCAGGAGGGGGAGTGAGGGATGGCAGAAGTAAAGGTCGGGTGGAAGTAGGGCAGTCTTAGTTGTTGTTAGGGGACACCATGAAGCTCAGGGGGAGTGAAACAAAGTGTCACTTTCTGTGGATCAGGGTCGATAGGCACCATCCCCTAATTTTTAAGGGCTCCATTTTGCCAATTATTATTACCATAAAGGTATTTCACTTGCTCTTTGGAAAGAATGAAGGAACAACTCACTGACACTGCTCGAGCCCGGGATGTTGCACTTCAGGAGATCCTATGCTAGAATCCAAGCCTGCAAGGGGTTAACGGCGTTAGTTCCAGCTTAGAAGCACAAAAAAGGGGTCTGAGGTAAGCTGAGGCAGATCCTCCAGGCAGGAGGGGCCAGAGCATGGGACAGGTCAGCAGAAGTAACCCTGGCGTTTGTAGATGTTGGGGCTAAGGTTCAGTCTTCGAAGTGAATAAAAATGTGAAGTCTTAAGAGAAAGACAGGGCAGGCTCAGTGGCTCACACCTGCAGTCCTAGCACCCTGGGAAGCCGAGGCAGGAGGATCCCTTCAGTTCAGGAGTTTGAGACCAGCTGAGCAAGAGCAAGACCCCAACTGTACAAAAAATAAAAAAACTGGCCAAGCATTGTGGTGGGCAACTGTAGTCCCAGTTACTTGGGAGGCTGAGGCAAGAAGATCCCTTGAGCCCAAGAGTTTGAGGTAGCTGTGAGAAATGACGCCATGACACTCTGCCCAGGGTGACAGAGTGAGACTCTATTTCAAAAAATAAATAAATAGAGGGAGAGAGAAAGATGATCACTGGTTAAAGTTTTCCTTTAAGAAATGGCCTTGTTTGCCATTCAACTTCAATTCCTAAGTTCATCATGAAAAACAGTGACTGCTCAAATAATGACAATGGAAAATTCATCTCAAGGTAGACACATACAGACACAAAATTTTTATTCATATCCTTTTAGGCTTTTTGGCTTTAAAATTTTAACTGTACATTTTTTATTTATTTTTATTATTTATTTATTTATTTATTTATTTTAGAAACAGAGTCTCACTTTGTCACCCTCGGTAGAGTGCTGTGGCATCACAGCTCATAGCAATCTCCAGCTCTTGGGCTTAGGTGATTCTCCTGCCTCAGCCTCCTGAGTAGCTGGGAGTACAGGCATCCGCCCTGTAAGTTTTTTAATGATAATGTATAACCCAGTATAGAGGTTAGCAAATTGGTTTCTGATCACATTTAGCTCTTGGTAAGTCTAAGAACAGAGTAGAATTCTTTTGTCAAATATTTAACCATCAGCCTCGGCACCTGTAGCACAGTGGTTATAGCTCCAGCCACATACACAAAGAGTTGCGGGTTCAAACCTGCCCAGGCCAGCTAAACAACAATGTCAACTGCAACAAAAAATAGCTGGGCATTGTGGCGGGCGCCTGTTGCCCCAGCTACTTGGGAGGCTGAGGCAAGAGAATTGCTTGAGCCCAAGAGTTTGAGGTTGCTGTGAGCTGTGATGCCACAGCACTGTACCAAGGGTGACATAATAAGACTCTGTCTCAAAAAAAAAAAAAAATTTAACCCTCAGTCAATATGTTTAAGATCATGTCCTATGCAAAGCTTTCTCTTCTACCCAGTAAAGACAGCACTTGGGATAATTCTTCTGCACTAACAAATATATTATCTTAAATTAACAACCAAAAAGCCTTTTCAAAAATATCTAGAGTGTATAGTTTATACTTTTTTTTCCTTCCTGAAATGGTTAAAGCAATTTCTGGAACTTTTTATGTTTTGAGTTAAAAAGAAATTTCCATGAATGTTCTTTTTAGTCCCAAATTGTCTTTTAGAGGATTCTAATATTTTTATTTCAGTTGTGGAATGTTACTAACTCTGAGCCAATCCTGTCTACTTTTCAGCATTGACACATTCATGCTCAACATTTTTAATTTTATTTATTTATTTTTGCAGTTTCGGCCAGGGCTGGGCTTGAACCCACCACCCCCGGTATATGGGGTTGGCGCCCTACTCCTTGAGCCACAGGCGCTACCCTCAACATTTTTATTTTAATGCTTTTTATAGCTGGCTGGAGTTTTAGAGCTAGCCATTTTAAATGAAAATTAGTCTTAGGGTAGGATATGCTGCAATCTTCCTTATGATGTCAGAATTTTAGTCTTGTTCTATAAAGCTGATAAGCAGGGATTTTTGTTCAGCTAAATCTTCTAGACCCGTGATAAAATGCAAGTGGTAGGGATATGATCAACCCCAATTTGCATCAAGATGATTCAAATTCTATTTTTATTTTTTGTTTGTTTTGGTCTTAATCTGCTTTTCCTTAGCTCACAGAAGACACTAGGCTGGAGACCATATGGTAGATAGGGCCCCAGCTTAGTGCCTGGCTCCGGCAGGGCTCTCATGCTAGCTTGGGAAGGACTGTTGCTGAGTGTGTTCACTTGGATTGCATCTGAGTGCAAGGCGCAGTCAAAAGCAGACATCAACACTTACCGAATATGACACATGAGTTCAGCGTTAATCAGAGATCATTTGTGCATACAATTCTACAGGGAGGCCAGTCATTATTGAACAAGAGAGTAGTTCAGGAGATCTGAATTTCCATGATTTATTGCTGCCAGATGTATGAGTGTGGGGCTAAACCAGCTAACTTTGGCGAATGCGGTTGCCTGTTTCTCATTTGGCTCCTCATTTGCTTCTTTGGAGACTCTTATTCCTGCCCCCTGCCCCAATCTTAATTTTATCATTTCCTTTGCTTCTTCCTCTCCCTGATTTAATCTATGTATGACCTTTCTTTACTCTTCAATAAAATGAAATTGACAGTTATCCTTTCTTCCTCTTTTATCAGATACTTTATTTTCTGCCCACATTTATCTAAAGATATTTCTTCGTCTTCACCCCCAGGCTTCTGAACATTCTCAACAGGAAAGTTCCCAAGATAAATAAAATTATAACATAATGCAGACTTTGACATATAAGATTCATTTTTCTCAGCTTCAGAAATAGAATGATAGGTAGACACTCCTTTCAACAGTCCCTAAATTCCAAAATTTTAGTTGTATTGGAAAATACAATAATTTGGGCAGGCATATGAGCATTCACAATAAATCATAGAGTTATGAATAAATCTTGGTTGTCAAAAGCAAATGTGTAGCCGTTCCAAAGCGTCTGCCATTAGAATTCAGCAAGGCAGCTGTCAGCTGTTTTCTTGTAATTAAACAGCCAATGAGCAGCTAATTAAGACATATGTGTATACAGAAGTGGAAGTGGGTATGTTAATGAACTGTAGGAATCAATTCATTAAGTGAAAATTGTCAAAAGACCAAACATCAGATCAGCATTTCAGCCTGTGCTTCTCTGAGCAGGAGCCCCGTGCTGCAGGGGACCCCCTTAGAGTCAAATGCCCTCACCACCTTCCAGACACACCCACAGGCCAGCAGGGGGCCAGCCCACACTCCAGGGCAAAACTATTAATAACTCCAACAGGAAATGCCATGTATACTTCAAAGCTTTGAATGTATATCTAGCAAATGACTGTTTTTCTACCTACAGAGAAACCTGGCATTTGATATCCTATAAAATGCCATAGCTCTCATCTGAACCAAATATGGAACTTTGACTACAGAACCAAAATGTAGTTTTTTGCCTGTTTTGTTGTGTATGTATCAGTTATTTGGTTCAATCTTCCCTTCCTGTTTGTCTCAGTACTTTTTAGGTGGTGCATTAAGAAATCCCTGGCCTTTTTTAGCAGGCTGTGGTGGCACACACCTGTAGTCCTGGCTACTCAGGAGGCTGAGGTGGGAGGATCACTTAAGCCCAGGAGTTGAAGGCTACAGTGTGCTATGATTGCACCACTGCACTCCAGCCTAGGTGACAGAGCGAGATCCTCATCTCTTAAAAAAAAAAAAAAAATTAAAATCAAACAAAATAATTCAATGAAAAGTCCAAAAGTGGCCTTTGGAATAGGATTCACCTATGATTCAGGAATTCAAATCCCGACCTCTCCTTTTACTCGCTGTGAGACTCTTCAATTTAATTTTCTCATTTGCTAATAACAGATACAAAAATACCTACTTTGCAAATTGTAGGTTGTTGTGAATTGCAAATAATGTTTGCAAAGTGTCTTATATAGTGGTAGAGAAGGTGCTTGGCTTGTGATTGTCACCAGCTTGTGATTTTTACCCCTACCGTCGCTTTTCCCTCTGGTCATTTGTTCTGTAAGAATTTGTTGACTTCTCTAAGTGTTGGTTGGTTACCAGAAACAAAGAAACAAGGCAGTCCGGGAAAGGGACAGAGAAATAACACAGCAAGGCAAGGGTTGTCAGGGGATCAATGTGTGGCTCTCAGGGCTTGAAGAGTACATGTAGGATGGGCCCCTCAGGCAGCTTCAGGAGGGCAACCTAGAGAAGTTTCCCAGAAAAAGCGAGGATCTCAGTGACTCATCAAGGGAAGAAAGTTTCCAGGAAGTGGCAGAAGAGGGATCCTTTTGGGAATTGTGAGCACAGGAGTTTAGGCATGGCCAGAGTGTGGGGACTGTAACAAATTGGTCAATACACGGAGGTGAGCAACGTAAGGAACTAGGCCTGTGGGGCTGATATATACATGTAGTGCATGGCCAGGCTACGAAAATTAGGTCAACTTACAGAGATGGTCATTGTAGGGCGGTGGCCAACTATGGAGGTTCTACCCTAGTTCCACCAGGAAAGCTTCAGTCATTCATCAGTGATGATGGGAACAACTTCTTTGCTAAATCAGTTAATAGTTCTCAAATACTAAAAGGATAGGCTGGGTGTGGTGGCTCATGCCTGTAATCCTAGCACTCTGGAAGGCCAAGGTGGGTGGAGTGCTTGAGCTCAGGAGTTCAAGACTAGTCTGAGCCACAGGGAGAACCCATCTGTAAAAACAGGGGGCGTTGTGGCAGGCGCCTATAGTCTTAGCTAGTCGGGAGGCTGAGGCAAGATGACTGCTCAAGCCCAAGAGTTTGAGGTTGCTGTGAGGTATGACGCCATGGCACCTACCAACAGTGACAAAATGAGACTCTATCTCAAAAAAAAAAAAATACTGAGAGAATATGTCCTCCATTTTTTGTGCTTCATAATGTGATGGCTATAGATATGACACCTAAGTTAAATCTGCATTATTATTATTTTCTATATGACTTTTTTTGGAGACAGTTTCACTGGGTCACCCAGGCTAGAGTGCAGCAGCATCTAATAGCTCACAGCAGCCTCAAACTCTTGGGCTCCTCCCTCAGCCTCCCAAGAAGCTGGGACTACAGGCACACAGCACCATGCCCAGCTAATTTTTCTATATTTTGTAGAGATGGGCTCTTGCTCTCATTCAAGCTGGTCTCAAACTCCTCTCGGCTCCCAGGGTGTTAGGATTACAGGCGTGAGCTATCACACCCAGGCTTCTTCATCACTTTTTAAATCTAGATGATAAGCAAAACAATAAATCAAGCCCTTATTAGTAGCATTTGCCCATTTCTGTGGTGCAAGTACCCCCAGCACATGGCCATTTGCAAACGTGCCATCTCACTGAGTCAAAGTGGAGGGGAGCTGGACAGTACACACTGTTACATAGCATTTCTACCATCCTAATATAATCGATAAAGATAACCTGAAGAAAATAGATAAGAGTAAAATAATAATAAAATAGTATGCTATTTTTACATCAGATGGGTAATGAGTAAGTTAATTTTTAATAACAGTTAGATTTGATAACCAGATTAACAATAAAATTCCTGATATTTTAGCACTCAGTTCTTGTAACCTGGAATGAGCCTTCTCCTGAACACCATGGCCTGGTCCCAGCACTGGAGAGCTACAATCTAATGGGTGCTATGAACAAATTCATAGTGTATAGCCATATTGTCTTTTATTTTTTGTTTTTTTTGAGACAGAGTCTCACCCTGTCCCCCTCGGTAGAGTGCTGTGGTGTCAAAGCTCACAGCACCTCAAACTCTTGGGCCCATGGGGTCTTCTTCCCTCAGCCTCCCGAGTAACTGGGACTATAGGCACCCCCCATGATGGCCTGGATAGGTTTTCTATTTTTAGCAGAGATGGGGTCTCGCTCTTTCTCAGGGTGGTCTCAAATTCTTAAACTCAAGCAATATACCCACTTTGACCTCCCAGAGTGCTAGAATTACAGGCATGAGCCACGGTGCCCAACTCATATTATTTTTTTAAAAAAGTATTAAGGAATAGAATTTCCCAGAGAATGTAAAGCAGATACAAGAAATAAAGCTCAGTGAAAGGCACTTGGAAGAAACACCGGAGAGATGTATTTGATACAGTGGAAATCGAAACAAAAGGTGGATGTGCAGGAGCTCTGTGTCATCATTTTTATCAACCCAGCAGTTACAAAGACATGCTGAAGTGACAGGGCTCTGGACTTAAAACACTGGAGTTTCAATCCCAGCTCTGACACCCTCTTGGAGAGGTCATCTAACATTCTAAGCTTCATTTTTGCTGTCTTCAAACTCTGAAAACTAGAGTAGATCTCTGGTTGTTAATAAGAGGAAGTCAGAGTCTTCGGGGAGCTTTGTTAAAGTATTTAACATACAAAATTGACCATCTTTTTTTTGACCTACAAAAATGACAATTTCATTTTGTTCAAACTACTATGTAGGCTTAGACTATATCCCCAGAGGTCCTGGTTCAACAAAGCCAAGGCCTGTTTTTTCAAAGCTCCCGGAGCAATTCTGATGCATCATCTGTTTGGGAACTACTGGAGCTGATAATCTCTCGATGTCTTTCAGCTCTGAAAGCTGTTTGTTGTATTCTGTTCCATTTGCGATGACTGTATGGCTGCATGCTGCCAGTAGGTGGTGGTAGTGTGCCACAGTCCCACCACTGACACTTCCCAGATTCATCATGGTGGCTCCGTGCTCAAGCTCAACATATTTGTAATTGCACAACACCATGCAGTTTGACTTCCATAAAAAGCAAACTTCTATGAAAGCCAAAGGAGTAATTCATTACCTCGTCTTTTAGAAATAATAAAATGACAAAATTATCTACTTAATATATTTCCCAGCTAATTGACAGGTTCAGCACTTTCTTTTTAATACACTGGTTCTTGGTTCCACCCAAAATTCTATACATGCCCTAGCTTGTGCCACCTCTGCTCTCTGTATGGCCTCAGACTCCCCAGACCCTGGAATTCGTGTCTCAGCTCACTTCACGGTCCTCTTTTAAGCTTGTACCCCGGGCAGATAGGATCCTACTTCTACACTTAGAAGCTTACTACCCCTCTCTTTAGGTCGGAGGGTTCCTACCACACCTTCTACTTCACTGCTTCTTCTCTTCTCATCCTTCTGCCTCTTATGTGTTCTTTAACTCTTAATATTTTATCCATTTATTTCCCAAACTCTTAAGCCTCTGAGAACCAACAAGAAATGCTGAAAAGAATAAGCTTTTTGAAAAGATGATCTCCAGACCCTCATCCATTCTGAAATGCAAAGTTCAATGTTTGTCTGAATCATGGAGGTTTTCCCTATTTCTCCCGTCTCAGCTCTCACCTTATCATGCCACTTGACCCCTCTCCTCTGAGACTCGACAGGTCTTATGGGCATGACTCTGTTGATTTCATCCAAAAGAAAGATCTCTTTTCTGGTTCCTAGCTGTGCCACTCCCAGAACTTTTTAGAAGGAATTTGTTCAGCTGACTCAATTGAAGCATAAATAGTGTTGTGACGAATAAGGTGTGTCTGCTTGCTTGCCTGCTTCCCCAAAGTCTCAAAACTGAGACAGCTGAGTAAGTGTAGCCCTCTTCCAAGGAGATAGCGTGGAAGCCAGATATTAGTTCCAGCCGTGGTCCCACTACTCAAAGCCCATATGGGATGCCTTGCAATTTATAGCGTAATTACTCAGACATCTTGAGTGAGAGTGACTCTGTGCTCTTGCAGTAAGTTTTGTTGTTTGTTTATTTATTTTTTAAATGAGCCAAAGTGATTTAGAAATAAGTAAGGTGAAGCAAAGAGGGCATGATACTTCTGGTCGGAAATGAGGGAAAATTATGGGTAATCATGAGACTGATTTTCTTTTGTGACTTCTAACCCAAATCAAGATGCAGCTGCAAAAGAGAATTTTGTAAAATGTCTGGGCAGCGACAACCTGGGTCAGCTAAAGGGGCTAATGTGAAGGAAAACGCTAATTTCAGAGTAAATCAATCTTGCTACTTTATTATGTACACCTTGTTTTTTCTACACTGTCTAATTTAGTGATTGCCCTCTATGAGAGCAACCAAGGAGGAATTCTTTTGACATACTAGAAAAACAGAGAAATAAAATAAAATGAAATTGTGAATTCTGGAATTAAACCTACATGAATTCATATCCTGGCTCTACCCCATGCTAGAAGTAGGACTCTGAAAAAAGTCACCGCATGTCCCTAAGCTTTAGTTTCTTCAGTCTTACAAGCAGGGAAATGACGGTACGTGTCCTGTATCGCTGTTGTCAACATTAATGTCCTAGTCCACATAAAGCAGGAAGTACCTCGTCCATAGGAAGAACCATTTTAATGGTACCAGGATATGTTTGAATCAAGTATCATGGAGATGACTATTGTGAAGGAAGAAGTTCCCTTTGTCCTCAGGGGATATATTCTAAGACCCCCATGAATGCCTGACCCCGCAGATCGTCCTGAACCCTCTATTCCATGCCTTATTCTTCCTATATATGCGTTCCTATGACTGTTACATCTGCCAGGATGTTCCCTGCTCCCCCAGTTCCCAGCGTCAAGAACGCATACTGGTACCTCGGTGAGCCAGTGACAGACTGACCACACATCCAAAGCACTCTTAAGCACAGAAAAAAAAGAAAGAATGAAGGTAAAGAAGGAAGCTGCACAAAGTGAAAATACATTGCAGAGAGAGAGGAACAGGCCAGTCTCCAGGAGTGGAGAAAGATGCTGAAGTCCGAGCATATACTGCCTTTTATAAGCTCATTACTTTGTCCCACCTTTCTCCTGATAGGATTAGTTGTTGTTTCCTGCCCTTTGGGGTGATTGACAGGTTGGGGTTATATAATAGATCACATGACAGTTTACATAACAGTGTGGTTGTAGACCAGTTTCCCCTTCTACCTACAAGTCTTCCCCAGAATCCTTAACAAAACTCTACCCATGCTATGTTAGCTAGAAGATAATGAGCTTTAGGTCAGTAGGAATTTTTACTATGTGTATTCCCACCAGGCAACAGTTGCTAGCTGCGGTATCCTTCCTAGCTACATTTTGATTCCTGCTCTCCACCCTTAACATTTTCTGTTTACTCTCCCTCAGACCTAACATGATAAAGTTTAATTTACAAATTAGACACAGTAACATTAGCAGCAATAATAATAAAATAGAACAGTTATAACAATATACTGTAATAGAAGTTATGTGAATGTGATGTCTCTCCCTCTCTCAAAATATCTTGATATTGTTGGACTACAGATGACCACAGGTAACTGAAACTCAAAGTAAAATTGCAGATAAGGGGAGAACTGCTGTACTGACAAATCTCTAGAAACGGGACCCTTGGCAAGCCATGCAGGGGCCACATGGAGAAGCAGCAGGGGCAGTCAAGAGGCAGAGAGACTGAGGGGAAAACGTGGACCAGAGCCTCGGTTGTGGTTTCCATGTGAAGGAACGTACGGGCAGGGTAAGCAGGTTTGGGGTTGGCTAGTTTGGATGATTACAGAGAATGCTGGGCATAGGGGCATTCCCTAGTTGTCTGGCACCTGGTCCTGGGACAAGTGGGCAAGAGAAACAGTAGCTGGAAGTGTAAGAGCTTGAAAAAGGAGATGGCAGCAAGATGTGGGCTCTGCTTGCTTGGTTTGGATCTGAAGGGCACACTATAGACAAGACAGACAAGTTGTTTGCTCTTTGTTGGAAAGAGATAGTCCCCCAAAGGTCAGTCTCCCCAGGGTCTGTAAGGCCCTAAGATAGCAAAGCATTAAAAGTATGGACTAACACAATTAGATTAACGCAAGTCCCCATTAAGGTTGATTATACTCATCATCCTCGTGCCCTCTTAGAGCTTCCTTGGAGCAGAGCAGACTGATAATTATATGTGGCTTCTGTGCTATCCGTCTACAATTTTATGCATGGTGGTTTGAAGGTAAATTAACATCTGGGAATTAAAAAGTAGCATCCTCTTCATGAATGAAATAATGCTTTTCATTATTCAAGAGAGGTGTCTAGTCCAGATTTCAGACTCTTGAAAGAAGTAAAGAAATGGGAGAGGATCCCGAGAAGAAATGCTGAAGATGCAAAAGCAGCTAGAAGGAATGGTGGCAAAGTGGGACTGAAGGGATAGATAGGAGATGGCTTGGCAGCCCTCAAGTACAGGGTCAGTTCCAAGGAAAACAGAGACCATTCGGGCACTGTCTACATTCAGTGATCATAAAACAAAGTAAAACAGGCTTAGTGTGAAGCAAACAAATTCAACTCCAACTCAAGAAAAAGCAAATGAACTCCTGATCCTGGGCGCTCACCGTGAGGACAAATCTGGAGGGGAGGAGTGGTGGGAGAGTCTCAAGGAAGAGAAAACACCTTCGCCTTTGACAGAGATAATGTGTCTTGAAGGAAAATGAACACCTACACGGCTGACCTCTTGGTTTCACTTTCTGAGGATTGTCTGCCCCTGAGACCATTTAAATTTTTCTGAATTCTCTCTGTTAACGCCCAAGAAAGGTTTGCTGCTTCTCACTTCCTTTTACAGGGAAAGAAACCCATATACAAACAATCCCAAAACTGCAGCTTTGCATAGCTTGAGAATAGAGAGATCGTGTCACAGAAGAGGCTGGACTTGCTAGACTCCCAGTGCTTCTCAACCTGTGAGTCGCGACCCCTTGGTAACAATGAAAATACATCGCGGCCTGAGGAAGGTTGAGAACCACTATACTAGAGGATAGATTTAAATAAACTATAAACAGAAAGACAGTCTGCAAAGCTAGGCCCCCAGCCTCGCCTTTATTGAGGTTAGCAAACAGCTTGGCCGAAAGTGAGAGGGGATCAGGAATCAGGGTCCTGTGCTGTCCCATCCCGGGTTAGTTTTTCAAAGCAAAGAACTGGGCACTGAGGTCGCGCACATCACATGTATCAACTTGGTCCACCAAGGGCCCCAGGTCCACAAAAGAAAGCAGATGTACTAGCTTGTTCTTCCAAAGTAGATCATGCATCTTCATGTTATATGAAAAAAAAAATCAGGAACACAGATAAACAAAAAGAAAATTAAAATCTGATTGGCCCTGTCAACCAGAGCATAATTTTCCTAAGTTTCTTCTGATTGGCCCTATCAACTGGAGCAAAATTTTCCAAAGTTTCTTCTTTATTAAATATATGGGTTCCTTTTCCCCACCCACAAAAACAATTGGATTATTAGTTCTTTAGCTACTTTTTTCTTTTTTCCGAGACAGAGTCTCCCTCTGTCACCCAGGCTAGAGTGCCGTGTCATCACCATAGCTCACTGCAGCCTCTAAGTCTTGGGCTCAAGTGATCCTCCTGCCTCAGCCTCCCAAGGATCTGGGACTACAGCCATGCACCATTGTTCCTGGCTAATTTTTCTGTTTTTTGTAAAAAGGAGCTCTCACTCTTGCTCAGGCAGGTCTCAAATTCCTGACCTCAAACTATCCTATCTCCCCGGCCTCCCACAATGCTGGAATTACAGGTGTGAGCCGCTGCACCTGGCTCTTTAGCTGCTTTTAAAAATTAAGCAGTATATTTTAATCACCTTTTTATTTAAATAACTATATTTCTAAAATACCATTTTTAGTAGTTGCTAAATTCCATTGTGTGACTGTACAATATGACTCAACTCACTGGTGTTGGACTATTAGGATCTTTCTAAATATTATTGTTTTACGGATACTGCTGCAAAAAGCCCCCTTGTAGTAAGATTTTGTGCTGTTCTTGATATTCCTTTAAGGTATATTTCTTAAAAGGCTATTACTGCTTCAATGAACAGGTTTATTTTTAATGATTTTGATACAGCTTCCAAATTGGCCTCTAGAAAAATCTTTGAGTGACAGAGTACCCTTATCTGTGTGCCTACCACCCTGTTGATCTTCAGGATCTTACTTCTCCCACTAGACCCCTTTGTTGGAGTCGTATATCTTCGCCAGTAAAGCTTTGAAGACAGTAATTCTCTTTTGTATCCTTCATGGCTCTGCTTCATAGAAATGACTCTAGTTACCTTATTTTTCTTCTGCATACATCCCTACCTTGCAAAACCACTGAAAGATGAGTCAACACTAAATAAATAACCCAAAACCCCTATGTGTTTAGAAGTTAAGAAATATGCTGGTGAGGGCAGTGGCTCATGCTTATAATCCATCACTTTGGGAGACCAAGCTGGGAGGATCACTGGAGGCCAGGAGTTTAAAACCAGCCTGAGCAATATAGTGAGACGTTGGATGCTACAAAAGATGTAAAAATTAGCTAAGTGTGGTGGCACCTGTCTGTACCTATAGTCCTACCTATTCAAAAGGCTGAGGCAGGGTGATCACTTGAGTCTAGGAGTTTGAGGTTGTAGGGTGAGACCCTGTCTAAAAGAAGAAGGAAGGAAGAAATATATTTCTAAATCCCAGAAGGGTTAAAGAATAAATTTTTTGAAAATTAGAAGATGTTTTCAACTCAATGATAATGAAAATGCTGCATAGTAAAGCTAGTGGGTTGCTCTAAACGTAGCTGAAAGGAAAACTTGAAGCTTTAAGGAAAGAATAAATACTGAAAATTAATGAGCTCAGAAGCCAGCTCAGGAAGTTAGCAAAAATACAACCAGAAATAAAATTCTTGAGGTCAATGGCCCCTTATACATTCCCGTCCACCATCCTATTTCCAAAACAGTGCTTGATGCATGCAAGGAACTTGAGCATCAGATTGGCCTTGTCACATCTGAAAGGCCACAATGCTTACTACATGGTATGTCAAAACTGTCAGGGTTGAAGTAGCATTCCCACTGCGATTGATCTGCCAGAATAATCCACCCCAGTGTCATTTCAGTGCTTGGGACAATAAGTTCAGACTTGAGGATTGAGAAATGCCTAAAGAAAGGGCCACGGATTTCCCTGGGCTGGTATACATTCCCACCATATACCAGCATGGCAGTGCCCTGGGTCATATGGCTGCCCATTCTTTAACTCTGGACATTCCAGAGAAGTGATTTGTGTTTATTTTACTAACTACGTTTTAGAGCTAAAGGTATAAGGTGAGTTCCTCTGTGCCGCCCCATCGAGCATCTTGGTTTTGATCACCAGAGCCCTAGAGCCCAGGAACAAGGCACAGACTGATCTCGTGTCTTTTTCATATAGGCAGTTGTCTACTGAAGTTAAAGAAAGTTTTGCATGTGTAAGGGACAGAGGATTAGGCTCTGGGGATCAATTTTACTCAAGGAAAAAGAAATAACTTTAATTTCATTAATGGTCTCCTGGACGATTCTGCTACAAGTTTAATTCTCCATCAAATATTAATGTCGCTCAGTGCTTTAGTGAACTGCCTTCGGTATCGTGCCGCTCGAGCTGACTCTAACCTGTTTTACATTTTATAACCAAATCACAGGGCTTTTTCAGGAGAAGTCAGCAAAGCAATGCCACCTACTCCTGTCCTCGTCAAAAGAACTGTTTGATTGATCGAACCAGTAGGAACCGCTGCCAGCACTGCCGATTACAGAAATGCCTTGCCGTAGGGATGTCTCGAGATGGTGAGCTCTTCCAGCTTGAGTGGTACAGTAGCACGGGGTTGTGAAAGTCCCTTCTGAAGCCTGGACCCAGATCTGCCAAAATATGCGTGGGTCAGCTGACTGGGTGATGGGAGGGAGGTGGAAGTGGTAGGGAGGAGAAGTGTCTGGTGGTCAGAGCACCTTCAGATTCATGATGTTTGAGACGGTACTGGGGGGTGGATTGATGGAAGGTAAGTATCATCTGAGGGCCTTAATAAATATACCTGCTATAGCCAACGCCCCCGTGCCCCATAGCAAACACAAGCTACAACTAATCATGAACTTGGCTTCATGCTGTTAAGCTCATTGGAGGTTGGGATGCAGCGGCTTTTATGCGGACTGGATATCTTGAATCACATACCAAATTTTTGGTCAAATATTTGTACATACGGAATGTGTGGAAATAGTGCAAAGTATGGCTCAGTGACAAATGTTCTTTTCACTAAAAGAAGTTATTTTAAGGAATAGAGGACGGTCTACCATTCAGTAACAAAACCTTTCACAATCTTCCTGGAAAATGATCTTAAGCGTACTGAATAATCAACACCAGATTTCAGGACATTTATGCTTACATGTGGAAACTGGGCAGAAAGTCCAACGGGTCCGTATTGAGGATTTTTCCTAATATACCAGCTGGCTCTCTTAAGAGATCCCTTTGAAGGAAAATGTCTCCTTCAATGGAATTTCAGTCTGTGGAAAAATACTTCAGAATACAGGGCGGGCTTTCCAAGAGCCTGCCTTCCCCGTAATCAGATGTTCTCAGGGCCTGTGGACCTGCACGGGCCCAAGTTCACTTACGTTCCTTCATATTCTAGGAGGTCCACTCTGAGCATCACTACAACTGTGAAGTTTTCCATTGGAAGATAGAAATCGCAGAACTTGTATCATGTTCTGAGAAATTACCGAGACATGCAACTCTGTGGATTTCATCTTCCAATGGTACTAAACTGAGAAAGTTAGGTATATCTCTTGTGAACTTCTAAGTAAAAATCAGAAGTTGTATGTTCCTTTTCTCAAAAGCTGGTACTTTTATTTCACTCATAGGTTGATATGATTACCGTTGTTAATATTAAGGCAAAAGTTAAAACACCATTGTAGAATCACAGTAGAACAAGTTTCATCCATTGGTATTCATCCTTTGGGTGTCCTAGAGTATTTTTATTTTTTTTCAGAAAAAATTAAGTCCTTTCAGTGTACCTTCTGGCAAGTGTGCATATAAGAAATAGCACAGGCCTGGCGCGGTGGCTCACGCCTGTAATCCTAGCACTCTGGGAGGCCCAGGCAGGTGGATAGCGTGAGCTCACAAGTTCGAGATCAGTCTGTGCAGAAGGGAGACCTCGTCTTTACTAAAAATAGAAAAAACTGAGGCAAGAGGCTCACTTGAGCCCAAGAGTTGGAGGTTGTTGTGAGCTACGATGCCACGGCACTCTACCCAGGGTGACAGCTTGAGACAATGTCTCAAAAAATGAAAAAGAAAAGAAAAGAGAAAGAAAGAAAGAAATAACAGAAGTTGTAGTAGGCTGGGAGTAAAGTTTGGGGCTTATAAAAATTATGGGCCTACAATTCAAAGCTCACATCAGTGTGTTTGCTGTCTAACCAGCCCCACCCAGCTTTGTTATCTGAGTCATGAAAACTGACCAGTATTCCAGCTCACTTGTTTCCTCTGCAAGAGGACAGCACATCATCCTTGGCGGGGAAAGAGTCCACCAGCTGGCCAGTATGGTGGCCTTGCTTCCCATCTCCATGTCCATTTATCCTGCCTCCCATCCCAGACTCTTGCAAGTAGGGGGATAGTCAAATGGAGAATTTATCCATCCTGACAGGTATAAATTTAACCACAATCAATTAGGAGAACTAAGTTCCTTCAGCAGAGACTTTACCTCTGTACAGAGTGTCTCTAAGAAGTAAGGAGTCAGTGGGAGAATTCAGACAAGGAAATCATAGGGGTTTTTTTTTGCTTATATGGAGAAATCATTTGGGATTCTAAGTGAACTGGAAAGTCACCACAATCCTTGTTCCATTTTAAATATGGGGACACCTTCCAAGGAGAAGTGTCGCGACCACAACTCCATCCAACAGGGATCTGCTACCGACTTTGCTCTTTCCGAATGCTGACGCTGTCCTCACTTGAAGCTAAATGAGAACAGAAATTGACATTTAAATATGGGGCCCAGAGTTTCCTGGGGCCGCCTTGACCTATGAGTGGAGGAAGGGGCTGCTGCTTCTGTCTGTAGACTCAGACAGAATTCAGGGAATTACAACCAGTCTATTAAGGGCTTGAAATGAAGGCCCAGATTTGGCAGTCTGATGGGGGAGAACCTCATTCAGGTGTATGGAAGAGTGAACTGATGGCATTGAGGGGCAGCTGCTTATGTCTTGACGAGCCCTGTGAGTCTTTGCACCTTACACCTGGGCTGAACCCTGGAGAGGAGGTGGCGGTCTGGGCCAGCAGTGTGAGTGGAGAGTGAGCCAAATACGTGAAGTTACCTATGGGTGGTACCCAGTGAGCCGAGGGGGTATGACAGTGGGAAAGAAGAGGTGGCATCCGTTCAGGTCTCCCTTACCCATCCTGGGTCTGTTTCTGGGACCTTAGTTTCTCTGGGATGTCTGTTTTGCTGATGGGAGGCATGCAGTGAGCCTCTGTGGGCTGGGCTGCCCTCCGCCTGGATGATGCCCTGGTTCTGTGGTCCTGTGGTTCTGGCTTGATATTGTCTGAGACTTCAGAGGAAACCCTAAGGCACACAGGAGAGGAGAGTGAAGAAAAGCACGTTGTATATGGTGTGGTTTGGCTTTTTGTCTTCCAGCTGTAAAATTTGGCCGAATGTCAAAGAAGCAGAGAGACAGCTTGTACGCGGAAGTGCAGAAGCACCGGCTGCAGCAGCAGCAGCGCGACCACCAGCAGCAGCCCGGGGAGGCCGAGCCGCTGACGCCCACCTACAACATCTCAGCCAACGGGCTGACGGAACTTCACGACGACCTCAGCAACTACATCGACGGGCACACCCCCGAGGGGAGCAAGGCCGACTCTGCTGTCAGCAGCTTCTACCTGGACATACAGCCTTCCCCAGACCAGTCAGGTCTCGATATCAACGGGATCAAACCAGAACCAATATGCGACTACACACCAGCATCGGGCTTCTTTCCCTACTGTTCGTTCACCAATGGGGAGACTTCCCCCACTGTATCCATGGCAGAATTAGGTAATGGCACGCATGTTTCTACTGGGGTGCTCTACTCATGCCCTTTAAAATAAAAGGGGTGCATTTGACTTCTCTCTTCTGAGTTATGTTATTAAAGTCATGAAATTCACGTCTAACCTCCGTCCCCGGCATTTGGGCTACTTCATGCTCCAACTTGTTCCCGTGCTGTTCCCCATGGCGTATCCAATAAATATATGGCCCTCTCAGCATCGGGATGGGACAAATAATCATACACAGTCTTTAAATTCTGCAGCTCAGGGAATGACCCACGTTATCTTCATTAGTTATTTGCTAGGCAAATAACTATATAACATCATTTAGTTATATTCCAGGTGTTTCTTTCTACCTAACGTGACAAAAACCAGCAGCCCACAAACAGAACCTCTTTTTACACAGGCATCTCTTTATGTGTCTGAATTTAAATCCTCAAGAGCAAGGACATTTTATGCCTTTGAACCACTGGACAGCATTAAAGGTGTATCATATTTTTTTGACCAGGGACGAGTTTTAAAATTTTTAATCTATTGCTAACATTTAGACAGTTATATCAGCTTCTTGTGGGATGGGAGAATGAACTGTGTATACTGGGCCAGCATTTGTGAATGTTAACAGCTAGCTGAGATCAGCCAGGTGCTATTTAAATATCTTTTATTGGGCCCACACCCCTTCTCTCATTTATATCATCTGTACATCCCCTGTAGGTATCTAAGTTTTTCAATCCTGATGTATATTATAAATGTTCAATGGAAATTTGCTTCTTTACTTGCCAAAATGCTTTGATGATCGACATTGGTGACCATATGATGTACTTTATATAAGGCCCACCATGCCAGAAAAAAAAAAATGTCATTTTCTTATTGCAGGGACATTGTGGCTTCTTGGGAGATGTGACCTAGAAAGGGAGAAAGGTTGATAACACAGACGATGGAAAACTTTCCATTTCAAGGAAGTTGTGTTAACATCCTCTGCTATTTTTAATCGATTTTTAAGTACGGCACTATTATTAGAGAAACTTTGATAAGAACCTTTGTAGTTGTAGAATTTGATCTGTTCCTCCTGGTGATTCCTCACACAAGGTTATAATCCTTTGGGATATTTCAATTAGTTGCTGTGGAGATGACTAAGTTAATGCGAGGAGAGAATGAAGACTTCAGATGGAAAAGAACCAGCAGGTTCTGACTTGAGCACAGAAATCCTCGGTTCACAGACATAATGGCTGTGTTCTTTAGATGGTTTCTCCACCTCTGTACCCCATAAAACATCTTTTAAGTGAAAATTTATATTTCCAGTAAAATCTTTCTCCAAATAGAACAAATTGAATGTTCTTTACGGTTTTTACACAAGCATCTCTTTATGGGTCTAAATTTAAATCCTCAAGAGCAGAGACATTTTAAGCCTGGTCTTTAACCACTGAACAGCATTAAAGGTGTATCACAGCTCTTTTGATTAACAGAGAAACCTCTGAACTAGAAGCCAAGCTGAGCAGTGGTAGGTTTGATTTTTTTTTTTTTTTCTTGAACTAGAACAAAAACCTTCCATTTTTGTCGTGAAATCTTGGTTGGCTGAGCCTTAAGCAGCACGGTAATGAAAGTAAAATTTTCAGATATGAATAAGGATTTGATTGAAAGCTGACATGATACCATAAAAAATGACCTGACTCACTTTAGATTTGCTTCCCCCTTACCTTTAATACCAGTGAATCTGTCCTGTTTGCTTGTCAAATGTTCACTCCTCAAATAAATCCATCAGCCTTAGGCAAAGTGTTGCCCTTGAACGTGACACTGTGGCTAAAAGTGCGCTAATACCCAAGTGGGGCCAGAAATGGCTGAGCTGATTCCCCAAGGTTCCCAGACAAGGCAGCTTCCCCTCCTTTGGTGGTCACTTCCCAGTACAGACTGGGAGCCCTGGGCCTTATATTCTGTCTATGTTCTTTTAAATTATGGATTCTTCACAAGTGTCCCATTTTCTAGGATAAATTAAATCAATTCATTATAAGTAGTAGTCTCAAACCCAAAACCAAATTAGAATTTGTCTGGAAGGGATATAATTGGGCTCTAATTTTCTACTTACACATGCAGTGTAGTTCAGGGAGCTAAGAATACCATGAAAGTGGCCCAACTCTTTCGGCTCCTTCTTCAAAGCTATTAAAATTCCTGATATCTCTGCTATCAATGTTAGCATAACTAAGAGTCATGACTTCATTTGAGGCTGAATTTTGTCATCAGATTTTAAACAAATGAAACATGTTGTACAATAGGGAAATAAAAATATAGATTAACATATCCTAAGTCCCAAGTCTGTCTTTCAATAATACTATCTATTACTTTTAGTGGAAAATACATCTTCATCCTTAGCCAGGAAATTTTTGCCGTTGGTGTACAATTAGCATGAGAATTATCTATTCCAGATAAACAACCTTGGTTCATTTTGTTTTTTAAAAGGGCTAATTATATGTTTTACTATAATTAATAACTAAAGCTTCATGCAGTAGCGATGACTGGTATGTTGGGCAAAGCATCAGACCCGAAGTCAACTTATATGCATGGTGGTTCTAGCCTTGCCGTAAGTTTTACAACCCAGTATTAATCACATGACCTCTGCAAGCTGCAGTTTCCCAACCCACAGAATATGGAGGGTGCCTGAAAAATGTATACACACTTTAAGAAAGGAAAAAATGGCGTTAAAATTGTAATGCTCAAGTCATGTTTGACTTCCACAATTACAACAGATACAAGATAACAAACGTTCTCACTATATATTGTGTATCCATTTTTTTGGCACCCTCTGCAGGTAAAGTTTAAAAGCATAGACCCCAGAGCCAAATTGTCTGTTTCGAATCACAGCTCTGCGCTTGCCAGCTGTGACATCTTGAAGAAGTCATTTAACCTCACAGTGGCTCAGTTTTCTCATCTGTAAAATAGGGATAATGCTAGTACCTTCCTCCCAGGGTGGTTGTATGAATTAAGTGAGAAAAAATATGTATATATATGTATTCAGAATAGATATAAATTATATGGGTCTGGCACATACTAAATTTTATATAAATGTTAATATTATTATTATTTTTTTTTTTTTGTAAAATGGGCACTTTGGAACAGATGCTGTCTGACATTTCTTCCCACTGTAAAAATTTGTGACTAACTGAGAAACCAGGATTTTCCCTCTGAAGTGTCTAGACTTTGGCTCATTGGTGAGGCGCTCAGGCTAGAGGAGGTGAGCGGACTTACCCTGGTCACACACTGAGACAGGGATCTGCTGAGTCTCAGAACAGAAACCAAGTCTCCTAAATGCCTAATTCCAAGGTATTTCACTACTCCAGACTGTTTCTCTGAGAGACCACACTAAATTTTCAACTTTTATTCAGTCTGACCATATTCTTCTTTGCTGAAATGGAGATTTAAAAACAGCAAAGTGTCTAAAATCTCATACTTGCCAAATCCAGTGTGCACTAGAATCAAAGGTGAGCTGTTGGTGTGAATGCAGCCACTGCCCTCTACCGACGCGTCACGTACACTGCAGAGACGGTCGGCTCACTTCTTACTGGTTCTTCTAAATAGGGGGATCAGTGGCAACAAGTTTTAGGATAAAGTGAAACAAGGTGCTCACCACCTGATTAACTGTAAAAGAAGCATCACCTGGAAGAAAATGACCTGAGCCTTCTCCTATTGTTCACCCCACAAGGTTTCCTCTGCTTCCCGGGGAACACACTTGGTCTTCATCATTTTTTTCCATATCTGCAAAAATGGATTTTCCTTCTAGTGATGATCTCACCTAGTGAATGCTCTTTCTATAGAAGATAGTTCTCTATGTTATTTGTGAATTTATTTTCTAGTTTCTGACTGTCCATTATTTTTGTCTTTCCTTTTCACAAGTATCAGTGACTCTAAGCCATAATTTGCTGGTGGCTTCTCCCTCTTGCTCTGTTTCTCCCTGTCTCTTTCCTTCAATTTTTTTTCTTTTCTTCGTGTTTTCTTTTTTGTGTTATTTATTTTTGCTGTTTGAGTGTCCAAGGAGATTCTGGTTTCAGGCTCCATTTAAGCAAACCTGAACTTTCTTCTCACAAACAAGTCTGCTTTTGTTTGACAAAAGCAGGAACATATTTCATACAAATTGACGCTCTCACTAGTGTTCCCAAGTTTGCATTCAGCACCCTTCTTTTAAATGGCTGGACTCTGAATGTATTTAAGACTCTGAAAGGGGGATTTTTTTCTTTCTTCTTTTTTTTTGCTGTGGTTTCACATTCGCAGAATCTTGTTGATCATTTTTAAAAAACTAATTCGGTCATCCTTCCCTTCCATCACTATTGCTACCAACCTGCTTCAAGCTTAGTCCCTCCCATCTGGGACTAAGATTCCTGCAACTTTCTGCTCGGTCCTCCTGCCCGAGCCTCTCTGTGCTCCAAGCCACCAAGCACAAAACTGTTCACCCTATTTCCCTAAATAGAATTTTCAACACATCAGCTTTCCCTTAAGCATCCTGTTGATTTTGTTACATCAAGTCCGAACTCAGTCCTAACATTCAAGCTCAGAATCTGGACTCTTAACCTACCTATATTTCTATTTTGACAATATCACTTTATGACATAGGTGTATCTGCTATAAATACATATTTGTTCCTTCATACACCATCCCTCCTCTGTGGAGCTGGTCCACTTCCTGACACTGCTGACCCACCTTCCAATCCTACCCTTCCTCCAGGGTCCAGTGCGGATTCCCCCTTCTGCTGAGAAGCATTTCCTACTTCCACTTAGTCGGCATGAAGCTCTCCTTTTTATGATGGCAACTATTATGTTCTTCTTTCTCTTCTGATAGAATTCAACTTTATGCTTTTTATCTAATGTCCTGAATTGTCCTTTCCGTAAGTCCGTACTTGTTCACCAGATTATAAACTCCTAGAGAAAATTCTTTGGCATCTATTTCTTTAGTATCTTCAAACACCCTACACTCGGGTGTAATAATAATTAATGTTTTGTGGTATATGCTCTGTAAGCCTCCCTGCTTCAAGTGCTCAACCCATTTAATTCTTACAGAAGCCCTATGAAATAGGTACTATTTCCCTCATTAGAAATGAGGAAACCGAAGCACAGAGAAGTTAAGTAACATCCCCCGGATCATACAGCTAGTAAGTTGCATGGCCGAGATACAGACCCCAGCAGTCTAGCTCAAGTCTATTGACCAACAGCTGCGCTACATGAAATCACGTGGCAGACCCTTGGTAATGCTTGTTCTGCAATTTGCAGGAAAACAGAAGAAATGCATAGCTGTCACCATAAAAGATTATCATTTTCTAGTTTTTCAAGAATAGGAATAGTATTTCCCAGGCCAATGTATGTGGCCCATGTTTCTTCATAAGAATTCCAGGAAGAAGCCATGTCAATAATTTTCCATACCTATCTGGGTCTTTTATTCCTAGATGTTGGTATAAAGACACAGAACAAGGTCAAGATCAGGAAGGTCTTTGAAGTCACCAAGCCTTATTTTCAAATGTTGGTTCTGCAAAGTCCCTGTCCTGCAGAATCATGTTCTCAAACACAGAAGAGTTCCAAACTGCTTGTTTAAAGGTGTAAAGATAATCAGAACTGGTTTGGGACATTGCTTTATACTTGTTAATTTTAAAGCAAACACTAAGCCACTGATGACCTTGTTTGTGGTCTCCTGTTTTCTTCTTAGAACACCTTGCACAGAATATATCTAAGTCACATCTGGAAACCTGCCAGTACTTGAGAGAGGAGCTCCAGCAAATAACGTGGCAGACGTTTCTGCAGGAAGAGATTGAGAACTACCAAAACAAGGTACAGGCTGAGGAGCTGCCCAGGACTGAGGCAGCACTGGGACTGGTGTGGGGACAGGGGATATAGCTAAGAGTTCAAACAGACCAAACAATGAGTGTCTTTCATCAGGTATCAGATTTCTTCCTGATTGAAAAATCTTTCTTTCAGAGTTGCTCTTAGACTTGAACTTTTGCCATTTCACAGAGATGCCAGCATGCGAAATTTCAGCAACAGCAAACAATTTTTATTTGCTTTATAAGTATAAATGTGTCTCCTTTTATTTGTCAACAGGGGACTAGATTAAGCAGGTTCTAAAACCCTAAATGAATTGAGATTTGTCCTTTCACAGTGGAAGGTTTTAAGGTCTGGAAGTTGATGTAAAATAATCTCCGTCTTATGTTCCCCGGAGATTAACAAGAAGGCATTCAGAGAGTGTGTACCAAAAAAGTTTGTAAGCTATGATCATAACGCCAGTCTGAACCTAGCAATATGAGGCTAACAATTAGTACTGCTGCTTGCCTTTTTTAATATAAAATACTCTCATCAACAAGAATATCTGGGCCAATGTTTTTCAACTTTTTTTATCTCATGGCATACTTGAACCTATAGTTAAATGTAACATAGCACACATAAATTATGTCAATCAAAGAAAAGAGTAAAAAAAAAAAAAGGAATATACTTAATGTACTTTGAAGTTTTTTTGAAAATAATTTGATTGATGACCTTTAAAATTTTTCGTGGCACACCTAAGATCCTCTCACAGCACACCAGTTGAAAAATCACTGATTTAGGGCCACGCCTGCGGCTCACTGAGTAGGGCACCGACCCTATATACCAAGGGTGGTGGGTTCAAACCTGGCTCCAGCCAAATTGCAACAAAAAATAGCCGGGTGTTGGGGCAGGCGCCTCTAGTCCCAGCTACTTGGGAGGCTGAGGCAAAAGAATTGCCTAAGCCCAGGAGTCGGAGGTTGCTGTGATGCCACGGCACTCTACCGAGGGAGACAAAATGAAACTCTGTCTCAAAAAAAAAAAAAAAAAAGAAAAGAAAAATCACTGATCTGGGTTAATCCTCCCCTTCCTTTTACATACAAAAAAAACTAGCATCCCTTGGCATGTGGCTGGAGAGTGAAACAGTGGGACCAGACCATGACTCCTGGCTTCTAATTCAGTGTTTCTTCCACCCCATCCTATTGGTGGAAACAGTCTTAAACTAAGATTGGGGAACCAGGAGAATAACAAATGCCCCAGGTCGCTCTGTAACTGGATGGAGGGTGAGTGCATAAAAGGAATTTAGCACAACAGGTTGGGCAATGACAACACAGTAGCAGCCAGAGATACAAAAGAAAAGCAAGAAAACAGTAAGAACAGGAAGGCATGTGAAATGGGATTTCAGAGTCAGAGGTACTGGGGTTTGAATCCTTGCTCCTATACCTACTCGCTCTGAAACCTCTGCGCGCTTTAGTATCCATTTCTGAAAAATAGAAAAATATGCTTATGAAAATAAATCAAGACAAGGATACCGCAAAGCCCCTCGATCATAGTAGGCACACAGTAAATTAATCCACGCCCCTTTCCGTCCCCTTCCCCAAGTAAAGTGGTGTTTATTTATCCCAAGACAAAATAATCGCTTATAAGAACAGCCCCCTCTGCTATTCTCTGTGGCTGAGTGCTAAAACATTGACATGCTTTACTTTTGAGACTCGTCTTTGAAGCTTCTGCTACATAACAGCACATCTTCCTGGCATATGTTAATGTGTTTCCCTCTTTAACAGCAGCGAGAGGTGATGTGGCAATTGTGTGCCATCAAAATTACAGAAGCTATACAGTATGTGGTGGAGTTTGCCAAACGCATTGATGGATTTATGGAACTGTGTCAAAACGATCAAATCGTGCTTCTCAAAGCAGGTATGTGCTTTGCAAGTGAATTTTGAGATCTCTCCCTAACCTGCTTTCACCTGCCTATTAAAGAAATGCTTGGTAAGGAAGGTGTCGGGAACGGTTTTTCTCCAATGATAATAGCTCAGGTTTTTCTTAGCAGAAACTGGGTTCTTTTTAAAGGTTTTTGAGCCATGTTCAGAAAATGTTCCCTCCCATTTTGCTTCTCTTCTGGGTGTAAAGATTAATTGGAAGGACACCTGCATTCCCAAATTTTACCATCACCTGTGTTTTGTTTCTACTTTCCAGGTCCTCTGGAGTTTAAGATAATTTGTTAGGAAGAAATCCTGGTTTTGATTGTTTTAATAAATAGGAACTAATATTTTCCTAGCAACTTGGAGAGTCTGTGTTGCAAGATAGAAGAGGCCAAGGAAGTAATTTGTCAATCAATCCCTGCTTCAGTTAAACCAGTGTTAGCTTCAATAGAATGGTCTTTAATTCTGGGAGAAAACTCTGCCTTTTGGATAGATAGCTGATGTGGCCAAGAACCCCCCAGCCAGACTGCACACAGCAGCCATTGTGCTGTATCTGAAGGCGTCTCTACTTTTGCGCCTTAGAAATAAACTCACCAACATCAAATGACCCAAACCACTTCTGCCTCTGCGTAGGTTCTCTAGAGGTGGTGTTTATCAGAATGTGCCGTGCCTTTGACTCTCAGAACAACACCGTGTACTTTGATGGGAAATACGCTAGCCCAGACGTCTTCAAATCCTTAGGTAAGGAAATTGCAAGATGCTTTGTCTTTAAGTCAGGGACACAGGAAAAGATGTGGGTTGGGTGAAAGCTCTAATCGGAAACTGATTATTTACAAACAAAAAGTTAAAGGATTTTAATTTATTTTACTTTCTAATTAGTCACTATTAAAAAAGTCACATAGCTCAAAGCTCTTTGTCTGTATCACACGTAAAGATCTAGAGTTTCATTTTGTTTAGGTGGTAACCAAAGGGTTTATTATTATCTATCCTTCTGGTTTCCTTCCAGATTTTAAAAAATAAGATTTGTGGGGGACATATATATATTATTCAGATATCTTAGAGCAGCCAACCATCCCCAACCGTTTTGGCATCAGTGATCAGTTTCAAGGAAGACAATTTTCCACCGATAGGGTTGGGAAGTGGGGAGGGTGGAGGCCGAGCTCAGGTGGTGATACAAGCAATAGGGAGGAAGTGCTGTAAATACAGATGAAGCTTCTAAGCCCCATCGCCTGCTGCTCACCTCCAGCTACGCGGCTGGGTTCCTAAGTTCCATGGAATCCATTTTTTCCCTGGACAGGGGTAGGGCAGCAAAGAGGGGAGATGGAGCTGTGTGGCCCAGTTCCTAACAGACCAGGCACTGGTAGCAGTTGGCGGCCTGGGGGGGGGTTGGAGACCCCAGACTTAGAGGTTGTGATTTGATAGATAAAATCAAGCAAAGAGCAATAAGTCTTCCCATACCCTGAAACAACCATAAATAAGAACGAAATGTAGATATCAAAGAAATAAAAGTATAGATAAGTGAAACTATAACATAATTGACAAATAATCTTGGGTTTCTATAATTTAAATAAAGTGGAATGTATTCATTAAGAAGAATGGAAAGCTATCCAAGATGTGTTGTTAAGTGATTTTTTTTAAAAAGTCACATGACAGAAGGAATATGTAATTAAGTATAGCACAATCCATTGTCTTCTAAATATGTATACATAATAGGAAAATCTGAAACAATAGACACCAAACTTACCCAGTTTTTAGGGACTGGATTATTATTTTAGGGGACTTTCACACTCTTTGTTTTCAGTTTGATAAATAGTTGTAATAGTTTTAATCACCAGAATGTGTCATTTGTTTACATTTATAAAGGGTGTTTTAGATGAAAACACAAATGAGTGAATTGAACATGCCAGGTAGATTGTGGCTATTAGACTTTATTGGTTGGAAGTGCAGCTGTGAAGTAGGACAGCTGGCTTTGCGTCTATCTTTGTGACTATGAAGTGTCTTTTCCTCACCTCTAAAATGGGGACCTTGATGATGATAATTCCTCCTTCATAGGCCTATTGCAAAACAAGAGGAAAGGCTAGACATCTCTTAAAGCAGTACTTGACATAGTAATCACAGCAAAAGTTCATGCTCCTTGTTTCTAAATGATGATGATGGTAACTAAACAGATTATTCTTTGACAACTTCCAACCATCAAACTGTTAAAATGTTATTACTATTCCCTCTGGATGTACCCCTACCAGATTTTTTTTTCACCTTCTCCCATGTTTTTCTCCTGTGATAGTTACCAAAAGTCTAAACTGTCTTTGTTTTAATTTTTGCAGGCTGCGAAGACTTTATTAGCTTTGTTTTTGAATTTGGAAAGAGTTTATGTTCTATGCACCTGACTGAAGATGAGATTGCATTATTCTCTGCGTTTGTACTGATGTCGGCAGGTAAGCTGACCAAATAAAAAAACTGTCTAATTGTCCAAGATAAAGAATTTTTACAAGGTACATAACTTTTAATGGCTAGAAAATACGTGAGAGCTACCGAGAGAGGTTGTCGCCCCATTAAATCTAATTTTAAGTGTTTCAGATATCACCCTCTCTGACTGCCCCCAACACATATTCTTTCAAAAAACACCTTATGTCTTTCAAGATAACATTAAGAAATGACAACTGAATAAAACCTAGTCCACAAAAACTATAGTGGACCCTTCTTAATACCAGGCTCCAAGATATTGTGGTTTTTAAAACATATTCTTCTTTCTTAAAATCTGTTTGGATGTCATCCACTTGTTTATCTGAATAGAATCTGTATTTTCAACCAGTACTGCTTCTTGGGGATAATCACTCTTGCAAAGTTACCATCTTCTATTTGGAATTCTTTCACATAAAGACTTTATCCTCAATTAATGACACTTAGGTAATTTGGAATTTTGACAGTTTTAGTTGCCTTGGATTATAAAGCACTCTTCATATTTTCTAAAAAGGCTAGCAGCATTGATAGTGAATATTTTATTCAGAAATTCACTTACTAGAAAGGCTTGTGGGGCCATGGCAGCTTTATTTGCACTCCTACGAGTAGGGCCTTATACTATTTAAATGTCTACTCTTTGGAAGAGAAGGTGCCTTCTTTTCTTTAAGTATCAATAAAAATGGAAGAGTTTAACACCCTGTTTTATCACTGCCATAGATCTCTTCTCCACTCCTTTAAGAGCAAACTTTGAAAGAGGAGTTAAACCAGCCTATGAGTCTCTAAATCCCAATTGTGTATAAAATCAGCACATTGTACCCCATAAAGGCATCAATGCACACATGATCTATGTGTTTATGACTTAATAAAAAAATAAAAATAAATAAGTAAATATGCATTGTGGTCTGATAATCTGTACCTAAGGACAGGAAGAATGGGTGTCCATGTGGGACGAATACTAAGGAAGACCATTTTTCATGTTTAGATCGCTCATGGCTGCAGGAAAAGGTGAAAATTGAAAAACTGCAACAGAAAATTCAGCTAGCCCTTCAACACGTCCTACAGAAGAATCACCGAGAAGACGGAATACTAACAAAGGTAAGAGCCAAAGGTTTCCAGTTGCTGTGGCCTGAATTTTCCCATGGCATAGATCATATTGCCAGCAGCCCTTGTAAGTCATATGACCAATTCCCAAAAGTATCAGGAAGCAACAGGCTACTAAAAAGAGAAACATCTCCATTTCAAAAAATTCTGTTGGCCAGCCTGAGTTAATAGTGAGACCCCATCTCTACTAAAATTAGGAAAAATTAGCCGGGCATTGTGTCTGGCACCTGTGGTCCCAGCTACTCAGAAGCTAAGGCAAAAGATCTCTTGAGCTTAGGAGTTTGAGATTGTTGTGAGCTATGATGCCATGGTGCTGCTCTCCCCAGGGCGATAGAGAGAGACTCTTTAAAAAAAAAAAATTCCGTTGGGTCGAAACTCACTATTTAGGTTAAATTCTACTTATTATCACTGATGAAAAAATGTCCTGCAATTTGTGGGAAGAAAAGTTTTTTAAGCATGAATACATTTTGCAAATCTTCCTCCTACCTGTTCCATCAAAGTTGTGCGTTACGGGAAAGGTAATGACTCGCATTGATATGAACTAAAAAAAGCTTCTTTGAATGTAGAAAAGGAAGTTATGAAGGACTAAAAGAGTTAATCAAGATAGCCATATATTCTAACAACAGTTCTATTTCCAGTAGTCATTAGTAATCAAAAGTAAATGACTTTTGTATTTTCTTCATCAATTTCCCATTACTACCTCTATGTTCAAAGATAAGGATTCATTTTTGCTAATAATTATCTTTCACAATAATAATATAATTAGGATACCAATTTGAAATATGCTAATAGACCGGTGTAAGTGCTAGTAGTATGTATTTGGTTTTAGAAAAATCAGCCCTAGATTATTTCATCTGTTTTATTGTTTGAGATGATCTGAGAGGATCCTGTTTGTTTGTTTTCTTTTCTTTGTACAGCTAGGTTAGGTCAGAAAGTGGAAGTTGGAGGTTAATTGCTGTTTTGTTTTTCATTTTTGCGCCTAAATGAGCAAAGGGGGGGGGGAGCAGGAATGGGAAATAGAGGAATGGAGGGGAGAAGAGCATTCTGGATCTTCACTGTATTATCATCTTCAAGCCCAAAGACAAGGGTTATATTAGGTTATAGAGAATGTCTAACGTGTGGACAAGATCTGGTAAAAAGTTTCCTGGAGAAAATTATTCTGGGTGGAAATACTAAGCATTTTGAAACGCATGTTTGCAAATCGTATTATTACCCTCAACTAGTAACTAGCTAGTGCTGGGACTTCCCTTCAGACTCTTAGACCCAGAATCAGTTTGTTGTACATGTAGGCAAAACTCTTTACTGAGAAGAAAGTCGTTGAATGGGAGTTGACTAGTAGTAGTTCTGCATGAAATGTGTTTTCTGCAGTTGCACCGCCCTCACTCTCTACACCTGCCCCCTCACCTCCTTCCCTATCATCAGGCAGCAGGAGAGGGCAGGGTTCCAGGTGAGAGAGCAGAAAGCATCTTGAAATAGGAAGAAGAATCCCAAGACTTAACTTCCCCGCTCAACTCTGCCACTGACTAGCTGAGCCCACTTGTGCTTATGAACATATTTTAAGGTTGTTAAGTTGTGTTCAAACTAATACTAAATGTATACCTGGCATTCTAGGATAGAACCATGTCATCTTTTATTTTTACCAGTCCTCTAGTAACTGGATGTATACGTTGCTTTCAAGTGTGTTTTACCATATAAACAGTCTTGTAAAGCCCATCCAGATGCCCTGATCTTTGATTCTCATGCGTGTTCTCTCCTGACGACGTGTCCTTTTTTCCACTTACAGTTAATATGCAAGGTCTCTACATTAAGAGCCTTATGCGGACGACATACAGAAAAGCTAATGGCATTTAAAGCAATATACCCAGACATTGTGCGACTTCATTTTCCTCCATTATACAAGGAGTTGTTCACTTCAGAATTTGAGCCAGCAATGCAAATTGATGGGTAAATGTATCACCTAAGCACTTCTAGAATGTCTGAAGTACAAACCTGGAAAAAAAAAAATTAACCGAGACACTTTATATGGCCCTGCACAGACCTGGAGGCCCACACACTGCACACCTTTTGGTGATCGGGGTCAGGCAAAGGAGGGGAAACTGAAAACAAATAAAAGTTGAACTTGTTTTTCTCATGCATATGATTTCCATTATGCCTACAGATATGGACCCTTTTTCTGTCTCAACTTCTCAGTCTTTGACCTCTGTTTACAACAGAAGGAGGGTACTAAAGTCGGAGGATTTCCTTTTCTTGTAGCTCACTGCCCACAGACTTTCTACAGAGTCACCAATCTGTCGGTAACAACAGAGAGTCCAGCAATAATCGGTGACCGGTGTGCATAGCGGAGGTGGCGGCATTACTTTGCACAACTTGCTCTTTGTTTCATGAAGGAAGTTTTTATTTTTTCACCGATTATTGTCAGTCAGCAGGATGGCACGAAAAGGGTCCATTGCAGTAGCAACAATAGCATTATAATATATTACAGGGTAAATGGGCATGAAGACTATATATAGCTAAAAGAGATATTGTTTATATATTGTTTTAATTAATATAAAATGTAGTTACTGGTGTAGCTCTTCCTGTTGAATTGATAAGGCACTTTCATTTTGCACCTTTTTCTTTAAATTAAATGCTAGCGTGTTCACTGTCGTGTCGCATGTGCACCAGAAACACAGGTTTAACTGAGAAGGCTTGGAAGGTACGTCGGAGGTATTTATGCTGCTGTTTACAAAATTACTTTTAAAAGACTGGCTGGTCATATCTAGAAATCACCACGTTGGATTTTTATTTTTAGGTGGGAATTTGGGATTAGACATGGAACTCTCCCAAAAATTATACTTCGCTTTTTGGCAGGTTGAAAGATACATGTGTTTATGCTTCATACAAAGTTGGATGATTGATCGGTGCTGTAGTCACAGACCATCACGCACGTTTTTGTTTTAAAGCTTTTTAAAATGCCACTTCATGGAGGGGGGGGAAAGGGAGGCTCATTTTACAGAATTCAGTAGTTACACGGACTCAGCTCAACTGGCAATTTTTTTGCTTAGAGAACAAATCAGTAACCAACATCTTTGGAATCATTGTAGAAGGACCCAAAGATTCTATCAGAAGCAAACGCATACTCCCCAGATGAGGACACGAAGCATTTACTTTGTGAATGTTTATCTTCTGGTATCGTCTAGGAACCCTAAAAGTTTATCTCATTATGAACTAATTCTAAATTCTTACTGTCCATCAATGTTCTAAGTCTAGAATATTGCCCTTCATATTTGACAGACAGTGGATAGGAAAGTGAGAGAGGCTCACAGTTTCGAACCAGTCTCTCTCATTTAAATAGTAAATACTGTAAGCCTTTAAAGTGAAGTTGATGCTAGCTGCAAACATTTACTCTTGTATTTATCTTCACCAGAAAACTGTGGACTGTAATTTATTTTACTAAATATGTAGAAGATTGTTTGGCTTTTGTGTTCAGGTGAGAAACGTTTAGGTTTTTTTTTAATTTAATTTCATATTGTTGTTGTTGTTTTAATAATCCCCAGTGGGGGGAGGGGAAAGAAAGAGTCTGGTATACAAGTATGCATATTTTAAAAACAAGTGACCTTTTGGGAATGTAGGCATTTAGAAGATGATTTTAGTCACACTAGAGGTGGGATTCGAACTAATTGTCTGTCATCAAAGACCATGTTTGTACAGAAAAGGGAGCATCTTCCAAGGGTGTCAAGGGAGGGGTTTTCTAAGCTGCCCTGTATGTTGGAGAAAGAGTCTCCTCTGCCGCTAGGGTCCCTCCAGAATCTTCCGCAGGAATTTTGCCCACTAGTGCCAGGTGGCCAGTGTGGGCTCCTCAGAGTGTGTCACTCTGTTTTTAACTACACTGAGTTTCTGACTTGTTTTCTGAGGGACTTGGAGAAAAAGAAAGAATTATTCCCACAGACATGTGTATGAAGCCTAAATAACATCCAAAAAAAAAACAATTTTTTTTTTTCAAAAATATAGTAAGGGAAGACGAGAGTAATATTCCTTTAAATTTCTTACAGGCATGTAAAATTTTATGTAAGTGTTTATATAGAGAGGCTGTCAGCATATAGTATTTATATTTGGGCAAAAAGGGTTAAATCAAATTTTTAATATAAGTAAGCATAGTTCCTTTAAAGATCAATAGTATTTATGCTCTGATAAGAGTACCAAGCTTAGTTTAGTTATTTATTTGCCCCTTTTTTTTCTCCTTTGGGGGAAAATGGTATGGTGTTGTTTTGAGGGGTTTTTTGTTTCTTTCTTTCTTTCTTTTTTTTTTTTTTGTCACTTAGATTCACTAAATTTGGGGATGGTTTTATTAAAGTATATTAACTTCTTTTTAACCAAAGCTTTCTGAATATGACCAGCTTCAGGTGCTAGTGCGTTAAAGAGCAACTAAACCTAATTCCAGTGTCCATTTGTGAAATAGTAAGAGCTCGTTGAACTTCTCTAAGGGTGAGAGAGAACGTACGTAATGTTGAACTTAAAAGAAATTCCTTTTCCCAGAAAGAATTTTGCATATTCCTAGTGCAAAAAAACACGAGACTCCAACACCGGTAATAGTCATGCCATGGTGACATTGCTTTTATGGTGACCCAAGATAGAGTAGCGTCATGCCGCTTCCAGGTGTTTCTGAAAGAAAAGCAGGTCTGGACTCGCTTCATCAGCAGGACGGCAAGATAATAGTAGAGACAGACACGTTGGGTGAAGTGAGGGAACAACTGACTCCCATTTGGATCTAAGTTGGGATCTGAAGTTAAATAATAAGTTTAGTCGAAAAACTATGGAGTCCAGAATAGGATAGAAAACCTTTGCATTTTTATTTTCTTCCTTATTATAAAAACACCTGTGCAATGACACAAACTATTTGGTGATATCAGAACAACTATAACAGTTCTTATAATTCAAGTTTCCTAAACTTAAATGTCCAATAATAATCTTTGAAGGATTGGAACCACGTCATTGTTAACCTGGCTGCTGTAATGCCCTACCTATACAATTGTTGTTCCGTAAGGTAAATGAGGCTTTTGTAGGAAGCCTGAAGACCTTCTGTTACAGTGTTGTCCACTTGGTTGTGTTACATTGTGAAAAAAACTGGCCTTGGTCACAATGCAAACAAGTGCAGATGAAAGTGCTTATTGGACCGTTTGCAAATTGTGTTAAAGCTGTGGATTTTTTTTTAAAGTGTTCAGCATCTTAATTTATGTTAAAAGTACAGATTTTTTTCAAGTCTTCAGCATCCTAATTCACCCTTTATGACTTAAGAAAAATATGACTTAAGACACTGCTTCTAAGTTTGGTTGTTCTTTTATGGTGCAGATACCCAGATATTTGTGAGCGTGTGGAGAAGGGCTGAGAGTTGGGTGGAGGAGTGTGTGTGTGTGTGTGTGTGTGTGTGTGTGTGTGTTGGACCGCTTCTAGGCTACTAAGTGTCAATGGAAAAGAAAATGTATTCAAAATACTTAAATCAAAACTAGAAGATGGAAAAAAAAAAGATTTATTCTATACAAAGCCTTGTCTGGACCACTTTAGAGAGACTTCTATTTTTTTAACCCTTCTATAAATATTTGATGGCACTTGAAATATTCCTGCAATAAAATGTGATTTGTGTAAAGAAAAAAAAAAAGATTTTGTAATGTGAAACAAAGAAAGAAAGTAATGTAATTTTCTAAAAAAAAAAATACAAACAAACAAACTTTGTATTATTTTCTTGATGGAATTTGTCTATCTGTCTTTGGAAAACTTTTTATTTCATTGAATGTGCCATAGTAGCAATGTGTGTTTTTAGTTTTAGACTAAGGACTAGCTAGCTGTTGTGTTCCGACATTCCAAAATGCAAAACGACCTAGTAGGATCTCTAAGGAAAAGGTTTAAGTCGCACGTAAGCTTCTCTCTTCGTTGCTTTGTTTGCACATGAACTTCATCCCTCTCTAGTGCAATATGTACATAGAGCACTTGCAGGTGTACTTGATCCCTCAGGGAAAAATACATATTTGTACCGTTTTTTGGGTTTTTCGTTTTCGTTTTTTTGTTCTGCCTTTTGTTTTTGGCTAAGGAATGTCGATCGAATCACTTGTTATTGTTGAGGGGCAGCCAGATAATTATCCTAAAGCCACTGTTTCAAACATTGATTGTTTAAATCATGTGTCCTTCCAGTGCTATTATTTTAAGATAATAATAATAATAATAATAAAAGGTTATTTTCTGACAGTTCTTTGTGCTGATTGGTGAAAAAAAAAAGGGTAAATAAGCACCTTATGATTGACTTACTGTGAAAGACAATCCATCTTAGTATCAACAATAGAAGCCCTATCATTTTGGAGTTGGGGTTAAGAGTCAGAAACAATGTGCTCAGGGATCTTCTAAAACTCTTAAAACAGGGTGGCCAGTACTACTGGGACAAATTGTGTTTTTTATTATTAATAATACTATCCCTCCACGGCACAAGCGGACTGTGTAGAACTGTGTGTGTAACTCTGCGCTGTTGTCTTGTTCTGTTGAGGTCAGTTGTGTGTGCTTGAAAGCATTGACTAACTTCCAAAGCAAAATCATGCCAGGGTGTTCCCAAGTTAAACTGATAGGGAATGCACCCACAAAGGCATCATTCAAACTACAGTCCTTGCATATTCCATTTACCACTTCTCTAATCAGTAAAATATTCGTGATAAATATATGTAGCATTAAATGTTAAAAATGATTCCAAATTCTACATATTATGGATAAAAATGAAAAGCCAAGAATGAGAGAGGAGACCTGCCCCTGTCTCTGAGTACAGTGAGACAGGCAAAAGATGAAACATGTTTTTAAAATGCCAGCAATTAGCCATTGTTTTCATTCATTCTCCTCTAGAAGCAAACTAAAATTCCTTTCTGCAAAACAATTCTTCTACATTTGTTATTTATAATTTATATCTGATAAGTTAATACAAGAGCTCGTGTCTAAAGACAAAACAAAACCAGCCTGTATGACAGCAACCTGAGTCAGCTTTTAAGGTTGTATTTTATATTTTTGAAATACAGTTTTGTTATATTCCTATATATTACTTTCCATAAAGTTAGAAAAGGTCAGTGGAATTATTGGCTCTGATTCTTCCACCCCTGGAATACACATTCAGAAGAATATTTGCATATTTTCTTATGATGCTGAAAGAGCATAACTTTGGAAAACATTCCATGTCTACCAGATGAAAAAGATATCTTTACCATGTTTTTTTTTTTATAATAAAGAATGTTGAAAACGGCAGAATCTCTCCTCTTCTCTCTCTTCCCCACTCTCTGTGTGTCTATACAAACACACCGGTTATTGACATTTTACATACTATTACATATGATTGCCACTTCTTCTGTTAAACCCCTGGAGATAACTTTATACTATGGATCGAATTATGTGCCCAGAAATGCAATTGCAACAGCAAGTCTTGATCTTTTGCCAATAGTCTATGACACAGGTCTTCATTCTGTCCGTAAACACTCGGGTTATAAAGAGCTTCCACCAGATTTGATTAGAGAACTCCTATAATTTTTAAGAGACGAGAAGGCTGACTAGCAATGTCTCCATAGTGCAATTGGTTTTACATCTGACTCTTGTTTGCTTGTTTGTTTGTATAAATGGGGTTAGTTTTGTCAGGCTCTCAGAATTTTTAAAATAATCTAGAAGCCAGACTTCATACCAAGGAGCCATCGTGGATGGGGGGAGTCTCCATGTTCAACCAAACCCTCAGAACTTAGAGCAATAAATACATTCAGTCATTTACGTATAAATGAATGACAGAATCGTCAATCCAAATAGAAAGGACCTTTTTTTCAGTGATGCACCATAACATGGAGGCTTGTTTTGAGAAACTGAAGATGAACGTGTTAGAATTCATGTCTGCGGCTTACATTGAGTGTCCTTCTCTGTACTTGACCACATTCACTTCCTCGCTTTCACATGCTGCACACGCCATCATGTTGTTCTCCGAGAACAACTAAATTCTCTCCTTCATTCACATGTGATTCCTTTCTCACCATTATTATTTTAATGTGGATACTACTTCTAGGAACTTGCTTATCATTGAGAAGATTGCAGATGTAAATGCAGATAATTCTTGAGCAATATAGTGAATATGATTTCACAAAAAAAACAATCCATATGTACTGTACACATCTTCCTGGATCCAAAATTCTCATCCACAACAGTCTGAAATCTCATATTAAACAGTGGTAAATTTCTAAACATTAGGACATTAGCTGGCTGCTTCTTTAAATGTACCTGTATTGTCCGCCTGCTCCTTTTGTGGAGATGTGTTTTTGTATTGGATGTTTGGGCCAATGGGAGGCTTCAAGCTACAACATATTTTCCCAGTTTAAATATATTTCACATATGACAAACCCCAGACAAGGCTTTTAATATGTATAAAGAACTGCAGTGTTAGGTGGTTTATTTGCAAACCGTTTTCAATATTGTCCATTTTTATGGCACCTTTAACAATATTCTTGTTTCCAAAGTACAAAAAAAAAAAATAGGTTAAATAATCTAGCCATAACTGAATGTCAAGCAATAAAACAAATGACTTTTGTGCATAGACTTAAAAAAAATACAAATTTTAGACATCTGCATGTAAATGCAATCTCTTGTTTACTGCTTTCTTCAACTTGAGCAATTAATTCCTTATTTACTATTAACTTAAGAACTTGTAATGGCCTGTAAACATTTTCTCTCTTACTCTTCTTTCAAATTGACCTTCGTCCCTGCTTTTGAGTCATAATATTTAATGTTGTTCTGCACATCTCTCTCCAGTTAACTTTTTGGCTTTCATTCTGTAGAGATAAGAAAATGTTATATTATAAACAGCCTACTCAGTGCAAATATTTATCCGTTTATCAAATCCACAATATGCTGTATAATACCGGTTTTACTATATAATCTATTTTAGACATAGCTGTTTAGAACTAGAGTGTGCTATTTTTGTGTTTTTCTGACGTGTGGTGCTAGATAAGTTACTTTTGTGAACAAACAAAAAAAATCCCTTTTATTCCTAGACAATACCACCTTTGGGTCTTGTTAATTTCACTGAGTATAACTATATATTTGTATATATATACATATATATATATATATCTACCTATGCCCAACTGGCAGCTGTATCAGAGTGCTGGATTTGGGACATGCTTTTCTCTTTAAATACATAATATCATTATATAAATTATTCTAGAGTGTATTTAATTAGGATAAAATTACTTCCTTAGTATGGATATTTGACATCTATAGGGTGAAATTTGTTTATAAATATGACTATATGAAAAGTTATTAGCATTTACTTTATGTTTGCTATTTGGCTTTATACCATATCTCAAGAGCTGAAAAATAATTTGCCAGGCCTTTAAGATCCTAAAGAAACATTCTCATTTAATGAAGTAATACATTTTTTTCTTATTAAGGAATTATATTATTGGCACCTGACAAGAGTTGTACATGTAGCTCCTATTAGGGACAATAGGCATTTATATAAGACATCTTTGGAGGCTCGATGGCAAAATAAACCTTTCCCCTCCTACGTGAGTCATGAAAAATATGGAGACATCACTGGTGGAACAGGGGCCATAAAGCAAATTTGACAAGGGATGTTCTGTTTTAATATGACCTTACCCAGTTCCATGAACTGAGTGAAGGACCTTCATTTTAAAGGTCATTTAATAATCAACTTTAATTAAACCCCCATTCTCCCAATATCTATTGGCATTGTTAAAAATCAAAGTATATCAAATATCTAACTAAGGATGTAGTTAACCTTATTAAATATTGATTAGAATTGTTCTGTAATATTACTGAATTTGTAAGATCTTTAGCAAAGATTTTTGAGCAATTTATAAATGTAGAGCAAATGTTTCTGTTTATTGCACTTTTTGTAATTGAAGGTGATGAATCTCAAGCCATGATTATTGGCTTCCATGCACTGCGTATTTACCCACAATTCTAGACATTTTCCATTTTTATGGAAAAGTTGCTGTTACCTTGATCATAAATGCAATTGTGTGGTTAATGAGCGCTAATGCTAACAGTTAACCTTTTAAAGTGGATTGGCTACAGTTTAGGGAGAAATCTCTTTTAATACACATCATGTCATTCCTTAACTGCCTTGCTTGGAAAGAGATTAAAACCTTATTTTTTTTTAAAAGCACCATTTAGCATCCTAAGCATTCTGAGGGTAGAGGTTGTATGTATCTCTTTGCGTCCGCACAATGGCCAGCACATGTCAGCATTTGATAAATGATAACAAGTGTGCCCCAATTAAAACTTTTTTCCTGGGTTGTTTTGGTAAATTTACAAAGTAAGCCAAGCCTTATGGGTAACATTTCCTTCTACAACCCAAGTATTAAGCCCCATTTTAACAGACCACATGAAATGCTGATTCTAATTGTGTGTAGGTCTTGAGGATGAAGCACACAAATTTCACAACCTCTGTGAGTAACAAACTCAGCCTTCTGTAAATATACATGCAAGTTTGGAAACAGTAATATTGTACCTATAAATATATGCTGTCTGTTTTGTGTACAGTATGTAAAAATCTCCTTTTCTGCCACACTAAAAATGCAAGCCATTTACGGGAACCCTAAAAATAGTACTGAACTAAAACTTTGCTAATGATCTTTATTAGAGGATCATCCAACTTTTCACTTACATTGGGTTTTCTTTTCAATTCACTCTTACAGTAGTCTGCTTATTTCCAGCTGTTTATTTTATTGAGTCCTGAATTTAAAAAAATATTTTGATTCATTTTGTAAATACAAGCTGTAAAAAAAGAGAGATTTAATGTTGTCTTTTAAATACTGCGATTTTCATTCTAATATGAATGTTGTTATATTGTACTTAGAAACTGTACCTTTAATATTACATTACCTTTATTAAAAGTGCATTGAACACATCAATTTTAGATGTGCTTTATGTACTGTTATCCTATAATAAAACTTCAGCTTCTAATGGAACACTTGCCTTGTTTTTCTTTTGTTACTGAGTTGCATTGTACACGATTTTCTAGCTTGCATTTTATCTCTAGTGAAGAGTCTAGTAGAACCTTGATAGTCAAAGTGTGGTCCACAGACCAGTAGCATTCCCACAGCTGTGACCTTGTCCAAATGCAGAATCCCAGCACCAACCCAAACCTGCTAAATCAGAATCTGCATTTTTATAGGATCCTGGATGATACATATGCGTATGAAAGTTTGAGAAGCACTGGTCTATAGTGTAGTACTTTGAAAAAAAATCATTCACTTTAATTTGGCGCAGAAAAAAGTGTCTACAAGGATCAAGCTACCCTTTTTTTTTTTTAATTGTTGGGGATTCATTGAGGGTACATAGAAGCAGGTTACATTTGTTGCTTTTGTTAGATAAGGACCCTCTTATATTTGTGTCCTGCCCCCAAAGGTGTACCACATCCCTTGATCCCCGCCCCCACCCTCTCCCTCCTTGCAAAGAAAGAAGTATTAACTTACCAGGTAGCACCCGTGGATTGGTAGTTGTTGGAAATGCTGAATTGAGGATTCTGAGGCTGCTTCCTGTCTCAAAGGAGAAGGGTGCCACGGCTGATTAGAGAGCGATATCTTCCCTGAGTGAGGAAGGAGAGAAATCCTATACACTCTTCCGTGTCATCTATGCTTTAGAAATCATTAAAATCAAATTGCAGAAATGATGCCAAAGACTTCAAAAATTCTGAATACCTATGCTGTCATTGGCCCACCCCCTTCTTTTGAGTAGACTACTTAGGGGTGAACCATAAATTTATTATCAGCTAAGTATCATACCATTTTAATGTGCAAAAATTTTATATTACTTTTAAACCTCAAGGACAATCAAATTATAAAATATGCAGAAGTCACAATAAAGGCAACTGAGCGAGCATTTGCCTCCACACACATACTAGAATGCCTAAGTATCCCTAGCACTCAAGAAGCATTCAGTATATACATATGTGAATTGATCCCCAAAGCTGCTACATGTAGCAAACAATCCCTAATCCTGCTTTTATTTTCAACCACCTCAGGAAAGAGAAAGAATGAGATGATACATGTGAAATCTTTGTAGACCACTAAGTTCCACATAATTATAAATACTCACCACTTTCTAGTGTCTCAGGAAATTGAGAGTTAATGAGAATAATGGAGTTCAAAAAAAATGAAATCTGTCACCTGTAGGGCTTTGCTCAAACCCATGCCTAACCTCCTTTTGCTAAAAATAATGATTTACATTCACCCCTGTATCTCGGATTGGCGTATTCAGTTTTAAGAAGGGAATTTACATGGGGGTGGAAGAGGGACTTATTAGAATTTTGTTTATAATCTCACAAGAATCATAAAGGAGAGCAAATGCCACATTATTAAACTCTGGGCAAGAAAGCCAAAGTAATAATCATAGACTAGTCAGTAAGAAGTGGCTTCAGGAATGCCTGAGTTGCTACTGTTACCACTACACTTTTTTTCATGGGGCGAGGTCAAAGCAGCCTAGTCCTTGAAAAGTGGACCTCCACGTCCACTGTGCATTGGATCAAATGGACAGGTACAGAGGGCTCAGCTTCTCCTAAGATACATGTGAAGACACCGAGCCATGCTCATGGTGCTAGGAAGGCTACCGGCAGCTGGGCTACGACACACTTGAGCTCCTTGCCTTCCCTTTTGAACAAGAAACTGAAGATGAGGCCCGCTGGTGTTCCAAACAATGGTCCGAAAGAAGCTGTTAGCGGCGTGTAAGTACTCAGAGACTGGAAGAAAAAAGATGTTCCCGTATGTAAGGCATTTCAAACACGGGAATGAGGAGGAAATTTCTGTTTTAAAAAAACAAAAACGGGCGGCGCCTGTGGCTCATCGAGTAGGGCGCCGGCCCCGTATACCGAAGGTGGCGGGTTCAAACCCAGCCTCAGCCAAACTGCAAAACAGAAAAATAGCCGGGCGTTGTGGTGGGCCCCTGTGGTCCCAGCTACTTGGGAGGCTGAGGCAAGAGAATCGCCTAAGTCCAGGGGTTGGAGGGTGCTGTGAGCTGTGTGATGCCATGGCACTCTACCCAGGGCGATAAAGTGAGCCTCTGTCTCTACAAAAAAAAAAAAGCAAAAAAACAAGGGTGGTGCCTGTGGCTCAAAGGAGTAGTGCGCCAGCCCCATATACCGGAGGTGGTGGATTCAAACCCAGCCTCGGCCAAAAAAAAAAAGAACAAAATAAAACCCTCCTGGATTACAGAATCACATTGCGAGATCCCGTACTGCTTCTCCTACTCCCACCATGACATTTTCGCTTTTTGGAGACTGAGTCTTGCCCAGTCTCCTGTGCTAGAGTGCAGAGGGGTCATCATGGCTCACTGCAACCTCAGACTCACCTCCCACAGTGCTAGGATTACAGTTGTGAGCCAGGGTGCCCCACCCACAGCAAATTTTTCTTTTTTTCTTTTTTTTTTTTTGAGATAGAGTCTCACTATGTCACCCTTGGTAGAGTGCCATGGTGTCACAGCTCATAGCAACCTCAAACTCTCCGGCTCGAGTGACTCTCTTGCCTCACCCTCCCAAGTAGCTGGGACTATAGGTGCCTGTCACAATGCCTGGGTATTTTTAGGGTTTCGATCTTGCTCAGGCTGATCTTAAACCTGTGAGCTCAGGCAATCCACCCATCTGGGCCTCCCACCGCGCCACCAGGCCTACACACTGCACATTTTAAGGCAAGCCTAGACTCCCAGGGGTGGCAGAAGCCTGATGCTAGGAGATTAATGGGAACTCTCTCCTTTCACTGTAACATCAGTATTAAGCAGAAGAAAAATCCTGTTTTATTTTAATGCCATTTATCTCTAATGTCGGAAAGACATGAAACAGACTTTCTGCATTTAATTTACTTCTGGTTTTTTTTTCTCCTTGGGAAGGCAAATAGTGACTCCAGTAAAATATAGTCATTTCTTAGCAATCCATTGGTTGTTTATCCACTTGATGGACTTTTCAAACAATATATATTTTTTTGAGACAGAGTCTCACTTTCTTGCCCCCAGTAGAGTGCTATGGTATCATAGCTCACAGCAACCTCAATCTCTTGGGCTCAACCCATCTTCTTGCCTTAGCCTCCCAAGTAGCCTGAACCACAGGTGCCTGCCACAATGCCCAGCTATTTTTTAGAGAGGGGGGTCTCGCTCCTGCTTAGTCTAGTCTTGAACTCATGACAGCTCAAGCGATTCCCCCCACCTCAGCCTCCCAGAGTGCTGAGATTACAGGCATGAGCCACTGCACCTGGCTCACAAACAGTATTTTTAATTCTAAGGTAACTTCTCTTTTGTATGGAAGATACTGCTTCATCTATCAATTTTTCATTGCTTAGAGGACAAAAATTAGTTTCAATATTAGCCTCACTCAAAATTAATTATAATAATGACCACCTAACAAGCTCTAGACCCACTCCTTCTAACATTCTCTCTCTACCCTCCTAATGAGATTTATGCTATTCTAAGGACAAACAATTTTTAAATTATTCTACTTGGAATTATCTCTGCTATTGTCAGCCTCTCTCTGGTTGGTATCTCTCTGGAATAGATAAGTATTCCCTATAAAAGACCAGCATTCAGATGAATAGTAACTTCTGGGTTTTTTAATTTTGTTGTTTGTTTGTTTGTTTGTTTGTTTTGAGCCCAGGGACCATGTAATATAGAACATAACAAAATATATTTTAGAAAATATTATCTTCTGAATAGAAAAATTTGAATGCAATAGCCATTCTGTTCTGACACAGCAGATCCTGAGCCAGAGTATTTTGCTGGTTTTCAGGATTAATGATGATTCCCTCCCTGCTTGAAATACCATTTATTGCTGAAAAGCCTGATTTCAACAAACTATTATTAGCAACAATATTTTTCCCAAAAGTTTCTGAATCAATTACCAGATTGAAACCTCCTTGCTAGAGGGCTATTTCTGGATTCTCATTTTGAAAGTACCTTACAGATGATTGTAAATTCATGAAGCAATTCAGTGAGCGAAGTAGTTACCAAGCTGTAAACTCTCCAAGGCCAAGTTCACCCCAATCAGCAAAGGAAGCTTGTTAGCTGAGGGGTAGGAAAATGATTTAATACTGATAATAATAATAATAATAATAATAATGGTAAAAGGATGATCTTGTCCATTTTCCTGTCTTGATTTGATCCACAAGAAGAAATACCTACCTACTAACAACTACAAAACTTCACTTAGCCAGTGCTCACAGTTTTAAGAGTTCTCTTAAAATTTTGGTCCAGTGAAATATTTTATAAATTCAAGCAAGTGCATACTGTTATAAACTCTTTCAAAATTAAATTGGCTTCTCATTCAATTTCTGGGTTTATTTGCTCCTCAGTTTAGCAGAAATGGAAAACCAAATGTTCTAGTTAAAAATCCACAGAATAAAATGACCCAATCACTTTGGAAAACAATTTGGCAGTTTCTTTTTTTTTTTTTTAATTTGGAAGTTTCTTTAAAAGTTAAAGATAAATTTACCATACAAATTAGCAATTCCACTCCTAGATATCTACTCAAGAGAAATAAAAACACAAAGTTCACACAAAAACTTGTACACAAATCTTCATGACAGCATTGTTATAGCCCCAAAGTGGAAACCATCTAAATGTTCATCCCAGAGTTTTTCAATCTTTTTTCATGGCACACTTGAACCTCTAGTTAAACTTAACGTGGCACACTTAAATTATGTTGATCAAAAAAAAAAAATAGTAAGCAGAGAATATACTTGCTGTCCTTTGAACTTCTTTCAAAACCAAGTTAATTAATGATCTTTAAAATTTTTCATGGCATTCCTAAGATCCTCTCACAGCACACCAGTGTGCCACAGAATATCAGTTGAAAACCAATGTGGTTCATCTCATGTTTTTTTTTTTTTTAGCAGGCCCGGGCTGGGTTCAAACCCACCACTCCTGGTGCACGGGGCTGGTGATTGAAACTTTGAGCTTACAGGTGCCCAGCCTGTTCATCTAATGCTAAATGAGGTAAACAAAATGAGGTATAGGCATAAATGAACTACTCAACAAAAAAGGAATATACAGTAACAATAAATGGATGATCCTAAAATCATGATGCTAAGAAAAAAACAGAACATGTTATATGATTTCATTTTATGACATGTCCAGAAAGGGCAAATATAGAGAGACAGAAAGTAGATTAGTGGGCTCGGCGCCTGTAGGTCAGTGGTTAGGGCACTGGCCACATACACCAGGGATGGCAGATTCAAACCCAGCTCAGGCCTGCTGAACAACGACAGTTACACCAAAAAATAGCCAGGCATTGTGCTGGGTGCCTGTAGTCCCAGCTACTTGGGAGGCTGAGGCAAGAGAATCGCTCAAGTCCAAGAACTTGAGGTTGCTGTGAGCTGGGATGCCACCGCACTCTACTACAGTGAGACTCTGTCTCAAAAAAAAGAAAGAAAGAAAGTAGATTAGTGGTTGCCAGGGGCTGAGTGTGGGAAGAAGGACTCACTGCAAATGGGCAAACAATGAATTTTTAGGGTAATGGAAATGTTCCAAAACTTTGTAGTGTCGGAACTTTGTAGTGTAAAACACCGTACCAATGTCACTACAATTTTTTTTTTGTTTTTGGAGACAGAGCCTCAAGCTGTTGCCTTGGGTAGAGTGCCATGGCCTCACAGCTCACAGCAACCTGCAACTCCTCAGCTTAAGCAATTCTCTTGCCTCAGCCTCCCACGTAGCTGGGACTACAGGCGCCCACCACAATACCCAGCTATCCTTTGGTTGAGGTTGTCATTGTTTGGAGGCCCGGGCTGGATTTGAACCCGCCAGCCCTGGTGTATGTGGCTGGCACCATAACTGCTTGAGCTACAGGCGCTGAGCCACTACAACATTTTTGAGAACAGACTATGTTATGATCCATTATTTCATGTCCAGAAATGCAGTTGACAGCACTCTTCCCTCCCAGCAACATCAATAAGCTAAGTTTCAACTGGCTTGGCTTCTCAGTGTTGTTGGGAGAGCTTTATTTGTATCCATCAGCACAGATTTTATGTTTTTTGATTCTTGTGTATCTCAAGATATACGAATTTGGAGAGGACACACACATTGGCAAAAGTTATGAGACCTGATTTTTAGTATCACTGATATTAGGAAAAGTCACTTGACAATCTAGGCCTGTTTCCTTATGAGGAAAACAAGAGAGTTGGACTAGATTATCTCCAAAGTGCCTTCAGGTTCTAAAAATTATGATTCTGTGTGCTATCTTTCAACCACAGGAACTCTGCTACACCAGGCCTGATAGTACTTCTGGCGATGATCTGAAATCTCAACAGAGGACATGCCTGATGATGCTGTCATAGCGCACTGATGTGGGCTGGTACACCCTAGTAGCATGAGTTTTTGAACAATTACAGTAGTTGCTGCAGGCGAGGATAGGACTCCCAAACTCTGCTTGACTGCCTGCTTTGTAAGATAGTACCCAAGGCATGAACTTCTATACTGCTTTGGTCCTAGCACAAGCCAATATCACTTACCTGATCAAAAATGCTACTTGCCCAGTGCCAGGCATTGCACCAGGTGATTTTCAAACATCCACCAGCACTGTCTCCTAACTGCCATCTTCACTCCAATTCATTCCGTATGTTGCCAAATAAATTGTGCTGAAACATAGCAGCTCAGCTTGTCTCATCCTTCTGCTTTCTGTTTCTGTTTCTTAATCCATTTCTTATATACTAAAGTCAAACTTCTTTGTTCTGGCATATAAGGTCTTCTGTGATCTGGCTCCAACCAATTCTTCCAACCCCTTTTCCTCTACTACCCTTCATAGACCTTGTATTTCAGACCAAATAAACTACCTGTAAGTCCCTGTGGCATATTTTTTCTGTTAACATAATTTCTAACAATATCATAAATCAATCTAAAATTTAGAACATACCTGCTTTCGTAATAGTATACCAACTAGACTCTGTTTATGTAATATGTTTATGCAGTTCTTTGTGTTAAGCAAAAATTACAGGAGGCCATTGTTTTGAACTAAACTGCACTAGCCCCCAACAGACCAGTTTAAAAATCAAAATGGAGTCACTCATGGTCACCAAACTGAAACTGAGTTGTTATCTGGCCTCCAGAGAAATCAGGAGAGGAAGGTAACAGCCTAATTTCCCAAACAGGACAGTTTCAATCTTCAATCAGTATGATAATGAAATTCCTTCTGTTTTAATCCTTTCCACAAAAAGTAACCTGAAGTAATCCAAAGTGAACCAGTTATTTTTTTTTCCTTCTTCCTTCTCACTGTTCCCTCTTCAGTAACTTTTTAAGGAAAGTAACTATGCAATGACCAATCTACTTTTTGATCTTTGTTTCAACTTTCTTCAGCCCCTTTTCTGTCTATAAAGTCAGACAGATTGCTGAGATTGCTCCAGTTTGATTCATTGGAACACTTATCCTATTTTACAGATTGAAGTGTTGCCTGATTCTAGAATCTAAATAAAGACAATGGAGATCTTGAGATTTGTTGTAATTATTCTTTTGACATTTGTGCTGGTCTCTTTCTAGAATGCCCTTTTCCATTATTCCACTAACCAAATTCTTCAAATAAGCCTACTCGGCAAGTGCCAGGTGTAGTAACTGACTTATAAAAACTTAATACACGCCTTTCGCTTTTTAAAGCTGCTTTTTGCCCATCACACTGGTAATTTCTCTCCTTCTCTGAACTCACACAGTCTTTTCTACATACCTCTCTTATGTAGCTTATTACTTTGTTTTATTTAATGTAAACCCCTTTGATTCCTGGATATCTAATACTCTAGAAAAACTAGTATTCAGTCTTAAGCCTATGTGTACCCAGCACAACGTATAAGTGTTTAATAAATCTTTCCTCAGTGAATGGGGGGAAAACTCAGTGTGAAAATCAGAGAAGCCTCTGGTGGAAACTGACAGCTGAAATGGGACAGGAAGTGGAATGGAGGTGGAGCAGCACGCAATGAAGTCCACTACGTGCCAATTATTGGGTTGAGCACAACTTTAGTTCTTGTTTGATTTAACCCTTTACAAAATCCTAAGGAGTTGTACCAACATCATCTCCACTTTCCAGATGGGGAGTCAGGCTTAGTGAAGTTAAGAAACTTTTTGACTAAGGTCACAACCGAGTCCGTTTGGGTCTTTCCAGTACTGTACACCTGTGCTCCTTCCAATTTAGCACTCTCCTTTCTTCACCCAAAGGCAAGGACTTCCTAGATAACACGCAGCCCCCTGCCACTTCATCCTAGCGACGCTAGCCTTGCCCTTCGCTGATGGAAGCACAAGGTTTGGCTGAGCTGGGAGGCGGGAGGCTCCCTCCAGATTCACAGGCCCCGCCCACCTGGTTACTGGGTACGTCATCACGCAGGGCCGAGGCGGCGCAGGCACGTCCTTTAAATAAGGCCTTCTGCAGGCGCGCGCGGCAGTGTGCGGAGTGGGGTGGAGCGAGCGCGGAGTTTGGTTTGCGGTCGGGGCCAGAGCCGCCGCGGACCGTGAGGTGGGCGGAAAGGCTACCTGGCGGCCGAGAGGCGGCAGGGACGGTGCTGCCCTGCCTTCCGGCGCGCGCGAGGGGGGAGGGAACATGGCGGCGCCCTCGGCGGGGCCGGGACCCTTCGCTCGGGTTCTGGCTTGGCCCTACCCCGCCTTGCTCGTCCCTTTACCTGCCTTCTTGCAGCCCTGTTTCCTTCCCCTTTCACCTCCCTTCTCTTGGCCATTGCTTTTGCCTTCATCGACTCCCCTTTCCAGCCCCACGTTGGGTCGGAGTGTTAAGAGGTGGATTAAGTGGAAGCCGGTCAGGCCCGTCCAGTGCCAAGAGACCGACCCCCTCGATTTTCCTGTTAGTTTTTCCCATGATACTGACGATCTGCCTGTGTGACAAGAGAAGCACTGAACATGGAGAGAGGTTCAGTCAGATTTGCAGTCCTGATGCTGTTTCTTAGTGATCTCATGAAATGTAACTTAAGTTCCCTGGACCTCCTCCGATGTGAGGCTCTTTGTGAAAGGTCTAAGATTCTAGAGGGCTTTTGTCATGCATTGCCTGCCAGAAACTGCCCGTACAATGATGTATGCCTGGGAAAACAGAAGCAGGATTTAGTTTGGCAATCAGGGAGTGGAGGAGAGCTGAGTAAGGACACACAGCTCCGAGTCAAATTCATCTAGTATGTAAGCAACGAAAACACCATACTGTTTGGGCTGTTACTTCCTTAAAGCGTCCAATGAGAAAGACTGATCCTGTGTTTTCATTGTTGCTGTGCTATGAAGAACCTTGGGAACATTTATCTGTTGGCTGTATTCTTTTTTAAGTGCCACAGTCAGTTGAGAGGGGTTCTTCCTCACTCACTTAACACCACCTGGCTTAGCCAATCCCTTGCTTTTGATCGTGACCTTTTTTTTTTTTCCTCTCTTCTCAGTTGGGTATAGATTCTGGAGGGATCCTGCCTGTGTTGGAGCTTTTGTTGCCAGGCACCAGAACTGTGCTAGAGTAAAGCAGAACTCTAGGAAAATGAGCTCCAAGATGGCGATGAGTGAGCCAAGACTGAACTGGTGAGTTGAACCACTTTGTAACCCACTGAAGAGAAGTGAAGTGAGATTGGTGTCCGCATAAGAAGGGGGTTTCTGGCTTGAAGAGATTTGGAAGAACAGGTTAAAAAATGTAAGTTCAGGGTCTCAGAGTTTTGCTTACTTATCTTCACATACTAAACACTTTTGAGTAGCTGACTACACTTCCACCCTTAAAATGACAACAATTCTGCTCTCAGGTGGTTTTTAGGTATGAGTCTATGATGTATTTATTGTTGGTCTCTTGTGAAGGAGAGATGCTGGAATTTTCTTGTCTAAGAACTGTACCCATTTCCATACAAGTAATAAAAAAGAACCTCTTTAAGAATAAACATGCTGCTATGAACAATGGTGAAAAAAAAAAAAAGAATAAACATGCTTTTTATTATATTTGAATCTTTATCAAATGATAATATAAATGCATAGACTGTATTTTAGAAGTGTATGGGAACTTTGCAAATAGAGAACCTGTTAAGTAATATATGGTTTTGTAGAGATTTAACTAATACATTTGCTGCTTATGTCTTTTTAACACATGTTGACTAAGTCAGGCAAGGAAGATACCAAAGTCAGGACTTTATAAAGATTATTAAAATAGTACCTGATTCAAAGAATATTAAATCAGTAAGTTCAATAAGTGTTTGTTTGTTTGTTTTGAGGCAGTCTCATTCTGTCACCTTGGATAGAGTGCCATGGTATCATAACTCACAGCATGGGCATGTGCCATCATGCCTGGCTAATTTTTTTTTTTTTTTTTTTTGAGATAGAGTCTTATTTTGTCACCCTTGGTAGAATGCCATGTGGTCTTAGTTCACAGCAATCTCAAACTCTTGGGCTCAAGTGATCCTCTTGCCTCAGCCTCCCAAGTTGCTGGGGACTACAGTCACCTGCCACAACACCCAGCTATTTTTTTTTTAGAGACAGGGTCTCGCTCTGGCTCAGGCTGGTCTTGAACTCATGAGCTCAAACAATCCACTCACCTTGGTCTCCAGAGTGCTAGGATTAAAGGTATAAATCAGGGCACCCTGACAATGGTTACTTCCATCCCTAAGGAGTTCATAATCCTTGAGGCCTTTCACCTTGTTGTTACATGACATGCAGAATTTAATGAAATGTCACAAATGCAGTAACATGACATGACAAAGGAAGAAATTCTACACTGGTACATAGCAAATAAAGCATTCTAATTTTATCATTAATACCTTAATCATGGTTTTTTTGATAAATGCCCTTTCAAACAGTAAGGAATGAGTATGTCACATATATTAGAATTTCCCATTTGAGGAATGGGATATTCGAAAGTTCCCATTTGATTAGATTGTTCTATTCTAGATTTTAGGAGGTGTGCAAAATTATGTTCCTTGCCAGTGCTACAAAGCATGTGGTCAGATGCAGTGCAGATGCTCTTATGTATCTTTTGCACAGACAGTAGCCCATGGAATTCGACTAAACTTTGGATGCTTACTGTATAGAAAACATTAGCTGTGTTAGTTTCTACATTAATTATGCTATAAAAAATTATGTATCACTTTTTTTTTTGTAGAGACAGAGTCTCACTTTATTGCCCTCGGTAGAGTGCCGTGGCATCACACAGCTCACAGCAACCTCCAACTCCTGAGCTTAGGTGATTCTCTTGCCTCAGCCTCCCGAGTAGCTGGGACTACAGCACCCGTCACAACACCCGACTATTTGGGATTTTTTGTTGTTGTTGCAGTTTGGCCGGGGCTAGGTTTGAACCCGCCACCCTCGGTATATGGGGCTGGTGCCCTACTCAGTGAGCCACACGCACCGCCCCATGTATCACTTTCAAGGTAGTTTTAGCAAGGGTACACCATTGGCTAAAGTTAACAAAAATAGGTAGTATATTTAGTCCTTGTAGTGCCTTTTGGCCTGGCACAATTGTATATGAAACAGAAATAAGTTGAGAAGCATTTGCTCTTCAGCAACCAAACATCTTAATGTCATGCTTCAGAGCCAGAGGTGAACCCTGCCTTTGACAGACCCTCATTTGCACTTTAGTTTGTTCTATCTTTAACTATCCAGTCTCTCTGACGTTTATTTAATTAGTAACTAAAGGAAATTAAAGGTCAGTTGTTGGAGGTAGAGATTTTCATAATGGGCCTGGACTTAACACTGTCCAAGAAGAAAAACATCTAAGCTTGCAGATGTGGTATATGAAATTAAACATACTAACAGGTGATGCCTGAGAAAAGGGATATAGAGGGCATATAGTTATAAATTACCATTGTACCATAATGCTTCTTGGTCTAGCATGAAATTTTGAATTGTCAAATGTAAGTCATTACTTTGTTTCACAGGGATGTTTCCCCCAAAAATGGCCTTAAGACATTTTTCTCTCGAGAAAATTATAAAGATCAATCCATGGCTCCAAGTTTAAAAGAACTGTGTGTTTTATCTAACAGGTAATATGTTTATTTATTTGGTTCTTTATTTCCATATTTAATGTTTTAATGTTTTTCTGATAGTTGAAGTTTTGTATCTCTTTCCACTATGAACAGTCAAATTATAGAAATATAAAAAACAGAAAATAAGAAAACCACTCTTAACACTTTCATATTTATCTTTTCAGACCTTTCTTTATACATGAACATATAATGTATAAACACATATGTATATATGTATATGTGTACATATAATAAAACAAAAAGGAACATGAAAAATAGCATTAAAGACTGTAAAACTGTTTTGCAATTTTTTTTTCTATTTAAAGTGATATTTTGTATATCTTTCCATGCCCCTATAGCTCAATCTTAATGGTTGCATATGTGCATTACTTTGTTACAGAGCTGTGCTTTTAATTCACTTATCCTATGTTGCAAAATGTTGTGTTCTTCTTTTTCTGTAATTAAAAACAATACATTGGTGACTTTTTAATAACCATTTCTGTAAGATACATTCTTAGAAATTAATCTGTGTGATCAGACAGTATCTACATTTTATGTTTTAATACATTCTGCCAAATTTTCTCTTCTTACTACTCATCTGCCTGTAGCATTCCTTTTTAATTGACCATTCCTATTCTATCTTAGATGAACCTGGAAACCAAGTAATTGAGTTTACTAGAAAGATGTGTAAATACACCAAATGAGGAATTAGGGAACTCCCTGAGGGAAACTTTACTTTTGTTCTTTCCCCTTTTTCAATGGAGGAAGCACATCTCCGCATCTTTTTGTGTCTTCTCAGTATCTTTTCTGTTAGTTATTCCCTCTTAACTCCTATATCTTTGTTCTGTCCCATTTTCAATCTTGTTGATCAGTATTTTAAAGTACTCAAGTTTTTCCTGTTTTAAGTAATCCCTGGACTCCACATTACCCCCTAGTTACTTTCTTACCTCTTCTTTCATTTGTACTTAGACTTCTTTAAAGACTTTTTTGTTGTTGTTGCAGTTTGGCAGGGGCTGGGTTCGAACCCACCACCGTAGGTATATGAGACCGGCTCCGTGCCCACTGAGCCACAGGCGCCGCCCTTCTTTAAAGACTTTTATATGAATATACTTGATGGGAGGAAATGGAGAGCAGAAAAAGCTGTAAGACATAAAGAAAACAATGAAATGGCATTAGTAACTCCTCCTTTATCAATAATTACCCTAAATAGATTAAATTTCAGTCAAAACATAGATTGGCAGAATGCATTTTTAAACTAGGATTGAAAATATTCTGTTCACTGCACTTGCTTTTCACTGAACATCCCACTCTAATCTGTCTTCTGTCCTCACTTCTAAAACTGCTCCTCTCATGGTCATCAATCAGCTCTTGAACTATGGAGATGTCTTATTCTCCTGGTTTCCTCCTAGTTTTCTGGGTTTTGTGGCATTTCTTAGATTGTCTTGCCATCTTCATATTCAGGCTTCCCACACTGGCTGATCCTCAGACTTCCTGGAACTTTTGAAAAACACTGATTTTATGGGTGCAGTGTTATGCACCTGTAATCCCAACTATACGGGAGGCTGAGACTGGAGTATTGCTTGAGCCCATAGTTTAAGACCAGCCTGGGTAACATAGTGAGCTTCTGTTGCAGAATAAAAATGTAATAAAATACTAATTTTGTACTTCAAATCCAGCCCTTTGAATCTAATGTCTGAAGTGAAGGATGCGTCTGTGACATTGACTCAGCCTGTAATAGGTGTGTGGGTACTGTTATACACCCACATTAATATCCCCCCTTTATTTTGTATAGTGGGAGCATCTTATAGCAGTCTGCACTCTGTAGGCTTCCTTGCCTTTCACCATACTTTGTTGATCTTTCCATATTAGTACATATAAATTGAATTCATTCGTTTTCATAGCTGTGTCATATTATGTTGATGGATATAGATAATTTTTAATTGATGTCGGTTAATATTCTTTTAGTTTGCTTCTTTTCCTTTACTGTTACAAATAATGAGTATTCTTTTTTACACGTGATTATATAAGTAGGATAAAATTCCTATGAGTGGAGGATATTTGTACATTTATTTTGATAGATATTGCCAGGTTGCCATTAAAAACATTAAAGAAACAAATGATTTTTTTTGATTGCATCAAATAAATAGATAAGTTGACATAAAAACAAGCAGAAGTTGTGTTGAAGAGACAATTTCAAAAATAAATGTTTTAAAGAGGCAGTCTTAGATCAACCTTCTTCTTGCCAGAGTGTGTAATTGTGTTTGCTAATATCATCTGTACAAGGGTGAGGTAACAGACTGCCTTAATGTATGTACATTTACAGATTTTTTTCAAAACTATTTCTGTTATTTATCTTGTACCATGTTTGGGGGATAACTAATTTCTTAAAACTTATCAAATAATTATAATACCTTTGTTTGTTTGAATCAAAGAATGTCTACCAATTTTAGTGTCCTGGGATTTAGTCTACATATATCTTTATCTTTTTTTTTTTTAAGTCGCACTATTTTTGAACTCCTAGCCTTCATTATTTCAGACTAAAGATTTCTAATATTAATCTTCTTCATCTTACCACTGCTTCTTAATTTGTCCAGTGGTTCTTTTCAAATCCACTTTGGCTCAGTATATCCTGGGCATGTGTTATAGTCTGGCTTTGTATAAGGGAGAGGGCATTGTTCTCACAGTTGGGTGTGCCTAACTCCTAGAATCTTTTTTTTTAGAATATCCTTGTTTTCTCTAGTCCCAGCTACTCAGGAGGCTGAGGTGGGAGGATAGCGTCAGTCCAAGAGTTTGAGGCTGTAGTGCATTAAAATTGCATCTGCGGGTAGCCACTGCACTGCAGCCTGACAATGTAGTGAGATGCCATTAAAAAAAAAAAAATAAGCTAAAAAACAAGAAACTAAGATATGCTTCTTTTCTTTAGATTTCTATGTAGTACAAAATAATTTATTAGTATAATTTACCTTTTCCTATAGAAAAATAAAGACCCAAGGCATTGATAAGATTTGTTTCTAGTCTTTTTTCCTAACTTTAACTGTTGCTAAAAATTATTACAGTAAGAATGGATTTTTAAGCTCTTGTGAATTTTCAACTTTTTTTTTTTTTATAGAACAAAAACCCAAGAAGAATGTAAAATTTTTATTATCCCTAATTTTGTATTTTTATATTCTCTAACATGTTGGGAAAATATTGGTACCTTTAATTATGTGCTTCCAAAAATGTTTTTATTCAACCCTTCTTTCTCCACCAAAAGGCTTTTTACTCTGTTAATTTCAAGATAAAAAACTTTTATTCTCTGTGAGAACTCTATAAATGTTTGTAAAATGGAAGGACAACTTGAATACTGATTTTACAAATGAATAAAATAATAATATAATGTCATGCTTTTGTAAAGCATCAAAAATAAATTATGTTTATTATAGAATATATTGGGAAATTCTATCTAAGAATAAATAAGAAAAGTAAAATATCTTGTGAGCTATTCATGTAGAAATAGCTATTGTAAACAATTACCTTTTTAAAAAATTAAAGTTTCTGGGTGTAGATACTTATAACTGTGTTTTAAAGTCAACAAGGCGAAAAATAGCTTTAAATAGAAAAAAAATTATAAACTTTTAACACGTTTAATATATAAAAGTAAATCAAATTCAGAAGATACAAGTAGATTTGAGATGGAGCCTAGAAGCATCATTTCCAAATGCTGCTTTTAAAGAAGCTACCAAACAAGTAGGCTTTAAAATATAGAAAATGAAAAGTTTTGGATTCTGCCATTTTTTCATAGAAACTTTAAGTAAAAGAGGAGAATGGGTAGTTGACAAAATGAAGGGGGAAAACTTCAAACCATCAACTGAAATAAAATATAATGCTGTAAATGTGGGTAGAGAAACCCTGTCAGACGCTTTTGGTTTGCACCTGATGAAGATTTTGACAGCACTGCACAAGGAAATGATCTTGATGTGCTACCATTTCATTCTTTGCTGAATGTAGCCAATTTAAACTGCTAGAATTTCTTGACATTCCTATGCAGGCATATCTGAGTCAGCATCTTATTGCTGCAGCAGCTTAATTAAATTTGCCAGTTTGTGCCACAAGGACAGACATGTTCTCATATTCAGAGAGACAGCTGTGAAGCAGTATTGTTAAGAGTTGCAGACACAATACTGTTAGGTTTGAATAGCTCTCAAGACATTTTCTAGTGAGAAATCAATTTGCTGTAATACATTTCTCCCAAGATCAGCAGTTAATATTCATTTTGTTAACCTAAAATATGCTTATTTTTATACAGTAATCAGAGAAACTTTAGTAGATAAGTATGTCTTCTTTCACCTGTATTATTTTCAGAGCAAACCTAAGCATCCTAATTTTAATTTCCAAAATTCTTTTTCCATTCACTAATCAGCTTTCTTGATTAGTTTTTTTATCCACTGGTTAGCTCTAAGAGAATGGTCTTAAATTTTTTGCTTTATTGGGGGGAGTCTAAATCTTTTTCTAACATACTGTTGCCATCTTTTGAAATTTTTACCGTATTTATTCTAAGTTGACTTAAATCAGTGGGAGTTTTAGATGAGCTTAACTCACTCTTTGTCCAGAGACCGATCTAAATTAGTAATTCTCAACCTTATCAGGCTGAAACACTTCTAGTTTTCGTAAGAAAAAAAAAATTTTTTTTTTTTGAGACATAATCTCACTTTGTCACCCTTGGTACAGTGCCATGATGTTACAGCTATTGGGCTTAAGTGATTCTCTTGCCTCAGCCTCCCGAGTAGCTGGAACTGCAGGTGCTCTCCACAATGCCCGGCTTTGTGTTTAGAGACAGGATCTCGCTCTGGCTCAGGCTCGTCTCCAACTCGCCTCTGTCTCCCAGAGTGCTAAGATTACAGGCATGTTCCACTGTGCATGACCTGTAAGAAATATTTAAAAGACACCTCCTATTGATAATAATTACCACAGACATAACTTTTAAAAAGAGTATAAAATCCTACATATGTAAATATGAAACTAAAAAAATAGTTTCTGTCTTAATATGTAAATGTGTAGACACCACTATACTAGAAGATATAATGAAGTAACTAGATAAACCAGTTAAAATGAATAAAGTTGTATTTAAGAAAAGTAAGATAAACTATGCCATAAAAGAGTCACAAGAAAAATAAAAGGGAGTAAGATGTACTATTAGGATAAATAATAACAGATCAGACTTACGTGCATGTCAGAGAAAGGCTGCCAACTTGTGTAGGGCAGTACTATACGTTACAGGCATGTAGTATTCCTCACTCTAAATACCTTTAATTCCCCCTCTCTTTTGTAACAATCCAGATGCACCTACAGGCTTCCAGAATGCCCTGAGGAAATTAACACTATCATGATCGAGAACCACTGCTCTGGACATTTCTTCCTCCTTCTCTTTCTCCCTCTTAATCCCTGATCATGATGTCCTTAGGATTCTTCTCAGTCACCTATTTGGTATGTTCAGTTTGGAAACCTAAGATCTCCATAGTCACATTATATTGATGTACAGCATTTTCTTTCTTCTCCGTTCACTTGTCTCATGCTTTTGGTCATAAGGTCCTGGAGGGCAGAGATCATACTGTGCTTAATGTTGTAGCTCCGGTAGCTTGTATAGAGGCTAGCACATGGTAATCACCCAGTAAATATTAGTGAGTGGCAGGGTGACGAATGAATCAGGAGATACCGTCTTTGTCGTTATTTCTCTTCATCTGTGGATCATTGGTGTATAACTTGGAGCCAAGTCATAAAAACAGTTACTGTGGTGGTTCTAGTAATCTTCATATGAAAAGAACGGCTTCCTTGCAGAGGCCAAGGAGCTGTAGTTTTTTGGTGGACTTCTACATTCTCTTGTTAAAAATGTAGATTGCAATAACTGAATAGCAAGAATAGAGACAGATAAAAGAATAGTGACAGATTATGAACAAGATAGGATCTTTATATTCACATACTGTAATTGATAGTAAGGTGCCTTTTTAAATTCAGAGGTAGCATTTGTCAAGCTAGATAACAAACAGGCTCTCTAAGAGAAAAGAAAATGGAAATGTGCTCTGTATGGGAGTAGATCATTGCAATGGGAATATAAATGCCATTAAACTATGCATATTTGAGGAGGTAAATGAAAGCACAGGTTTTTAAGGGAAAATATTAGGAGGAATATACAGTAGTTCTGAATTAATTTTACTTGGGTACAAAGATTAATAACAAGGTTGACAGCAGTCCAAAGAAGTGTTTTTTGTCTGGGATACAAACATGAGAACCCTTTCTTTATGGTCTTCCTCAGCTTTATTTGTCAGGGTTTTTTAATATTAATGACTTCATTTTATTCAGACCACTTTCACACATTTTATTTTTGTTTTTGTGTGTGTGGTTTTTGGCCATGGCTGGGTTTGAACCCATCACCTCCATTATATGGTGCCGGTGCCCTACTCCTTTGAGCCACAGGCGCCACCCAACTTTCACACATTTTATAAACAAATATGGTAACAGGCTTTCTGGCTACTCACTGCTATCTCTTCTGCTACATTTCCTCATAGATATGCAAGGACTTTGCTTTTGCATCCATAAAAAGCATAAAGATATTCCCATAGACTCAACCATGTGCAAGAGCAATAGAGGATTGTACAACTTTTCTAAAATAACTACTGTTTCCATAAAATATGATGCATAATTTGGAATTTTCTTTATAGCTCTTAAGTAAAGGAAACCAGAAAATTTAGAAACTCATTGATTTGTTAACTTCAAGTGTGTGGTTTCCTTTATATCCTGTTCTTAGTGGCTTTTGTTCTCCATTTATTAACTGATATACTTTACCAAAAAAACCAGTTAGCATTGTAATAAAATGTAAACGCAAAATACTTGCATATATAATTGGTGAGAATGATTTCCCCCTCTTCAATAACAGGAAATAGCTTCTAAATTGAATAAGTAGTCTAATAAGTATGCCTTTTCCTCCCCATCAGGTAATTGAAGGTAAGTTTGCAATGCGATCCTATCCTGCAGAATACTTAATCTACACTAAATGTCTAAACATCAAAATGCAGGTGTCAGAGTTAGATAATAAGCCAGAGTTTACTCTGTTAATCATGCTATATTCTCCCGGTGATTGAGAATCATGAAATTCCGTGATAGTAATCTTCATGTGAAAAGCACATATTTGTAAATGATATTTTTTTTTCCAGACGTATAGGAGAAAATTTGAATGCCTCAGCAAGTTCTATAGAAAATGAGCCGGCAGTTAGTTCAGCAACTCAAGCAAAGGAAAAAGTTAAAACCACAATTGGAATGGTTCTTCTTCCAAAACCAAGAGTTCCTTATCCTCGTTTCTCTCGTTTCTCACAGAGAGAGCAGAGGACTTATGTGGACTTGTTGGTTAAATATGCAAAGATTCCTGCAAATTCTAAAGCTGTTGGAATAAATAAAAATGACTACTTGCAGTACATGGTATGTGTTCTCTTCTTTAGCTTCAGTAAAAAACTAGTCAGGAAATATTTTTATTCATAATTTGTGTTTATGTTTTTAGGTATAGTCATTTTTTTTTAAATGGAAAATTTAAGTTTAATTAACAGAGAATGATGCTTTAATTCCTTTGTTGGTTCTATTACAGTTCAGGCATTTTGCTGTATTTCAGAGCATCAGAGTCTCACTCCACTTCATCTTAAATACTAGCAGTAGAACTTTATGTAGCTTATTATGCTAATTTTTAATTATTGTTTAAGTATTACTTTAATTAAGAGGTTTCCAAATTATCAGTTATATGTGTATAACTGATACTCTGCTGGACAACCTTGTAGCAAAATCTTTGTCCATATCTATGATTGTTCTCTTAAATTCATAAAATTACTAGATCAAAGACTATGCCTGTTTGTAATGCTTTGATCTACAGTAATTTACATGTATAAATTATTCTGCAAAAAGGTTAAACCAACTTGTACCACTATTTTAGGACACTTTAAAAAAAGTATCTTTACTAATACTGGGTATTACCTTTCTTGCCTCTAATTCTGTATGTGGAAAATGATCACTTACTTTACACATTGATTACTAAGGAAATAACATTTTCCAGATGTTTATAAGCCAGCTTTCTTTTTTTCATTCATATTGTTAGTCATTTTTCTTTCTGTTTTTTTTTTTTTTTTTTTGAGACAGTCTCACTACGTCACCCTCTGTAGAAGGTCATGGCATCATAGCTCCCAGCAACCTCAAACTCTTGGGCTTAAGCATTTCTCTTGCCTCAGCCTCCCAAGTAGCTGGGACTACAGGTGCCCACCACAATGCTGGGCTATTTTTTGGTTGTAGTTTGGTTGTTGTTGTTTAGCAGGGTAGGGCCAGGCTTGAACCCACCAGCCTCAGTGTATGTGGCAGGGGCCGTACTCACTGAGCTATGGGCACCGAGCCTGTTAGCTCATTTTTCCATTAGGTTATTTAGGGTGTTTATCTTTTTTTTTTTTTTTTATGGTGGCAACATTTTATAAAATGAATTTCTTTTTTTTTTTTTTTTGAGACAGAGCCTCAAGCTGTCACGCTGGATACAGTGCTGTGGCATCACAGCTCACAGCAACCTCCAATTTCTGGGCTCAAGCGAGTCTCTTGCCTCCGCCTCCCAAGTAACTGGGACTA